>JAOTOM010005072.1:720000-858119 GCA_034440615.1 Ashinkailepas kermadecensis | reverse complement strand
TGCGAAAATAATGCTCTTGTAAACGGATTTTTGCGTAGCAAAACATGCGAAAAGCTTAACGCAAATGTACTCTTCGGTAGGTGGAAGTTTGCGCTAAGCGCCAACCATGAACAAAACGGTACGGCTGCAAGGGTCATGATACTTCTTGAAGCTATTCTCTGCTAAGTTTTGAGTAAATTTAGGGTAATTATGAAACATAAGCGTCTTGTTTTTAATTCCAATTGCAAACCAAGTGATGAAACACAAAAATCAGACACGTAAGCTGAAAGCGGCACTGAGACGTCACATTATTAGTGCGTGCCCCAATCGTGAATTTTACGATGTGGCGGAGTGGTCAACCTGCGGATTTGTTACAGCGTTTGGGTTTTGCTGATTTATCTCTTGGATTGTGTAGTGAACCTGATTTATCGTTTATTTGACTATTGCACAGTCTGGAACAAGGCCGTCTGAAGCAATGCACCATTACATAGTCTGGAACTTATACTATAGAACATAGTCGGGCCTGGAAACAATGCACCATTTGATTCACGAGGAAGAAAGGTTATGTTGTCATCGATAACGTGTCATCGGCTACGTGAATCCTTCGCATTCACAGATTCCCTATATCTCTGCCCAACAACCTCTAACTACGTGGATCATTGATGATACCTTGTGCCTGTGTACGCCGATGCTCGAAGCAGGTGCGTCAGAAGCGCAAAAAATGCGCCAAATATTCTGAACTTTTCACCACATTGCGTCAGCCATCAAATCGCAAAAATCCGATTAGGTGGCTGCCTTGCTCTTGTAAAGGGGCCGCGCGACCGGAACTTTCCGTTTACGGCTGACCTGCTCATGTAAACGGGGTAAGTGACGGTACCAGTAGCGGCGCGTCGGCCCACGGGCCAGTAGCGGCGCGTCGGCCCACGGGCCATCAATTGGGCCTGCGAGCCCACCGGCGAGGCGCCAGCTCCGCTCCACGGGCCCGCAGGCGATCGAGTGGCATCGTTCCGGCACAAATTGAGAAATTATACGTGAGGAGACACCGAGGCACCGTCCGGCGCCGCCGACCGACACCATCGCGCCGCCAATACATTCTGAACCTGGCTCCGCCGGCCACCTGTGTAGGCGTCCGCCGGCCTTCAGCGCGCACAGACTGGGCCTGCGGATGTTGAGAGCTCTGCCGGCCGCCTGTGTACGGCTCACAGCGCACAGACTGAGCCTGCGGATGTTGAGAGCTCTGCCGGCCGCCTGTGTACGGCTCACAGCGCACAGACTGAGCCTGCGGATGTTGAGAGCTCTGCCGGCCACCTGTGTACGGCTCACAGCGCACAGACTGAGCCTGCGGATGCTGAGAGTCTTTCGCAGCCGGATTCGGTCGCGATTCGTTCTGTTGTGGGTACAGTCGCACAGCAGAGCAGATGTGCGCCAGTTCGGGTCCGGGGGCCACGTCCCAGAAGTCCGTCTCCGCGATGGCATCCTTTCCAGGCGGATGACGCACATCCTCTTGCTGGGAAATCGAATGGAACCTATTGTGATGTTAATGGACCGGCCGAACACTGGAAGACATATTTTACGTTGTGTGGTGGTGTCAAGTCGAAGGTCATTAATGTCAAAGTCATGTATTTATGTTGGAGTTTGTCATCATTTTCAACTTGACTCTTTTCACTGCAGACGCTCGTCCACAGGGATCTTCGATAATTTAGCCAAGATGTACGGCTTGCACATATGGGCACGCAGCTGTGCTCGGGCGCCACGTTTTCCGATCCTAAAATTGGTTTAAAAAAGGATTTAGAGCATACTTAAACAGCAGAATAATCAGATGTGCCCACATACTTTGGGCAAGCCCAAGCTAGTTTTCAGTCCAAATACATATTTTACGCCCATCTTATACATCAGGGCTCAGAACATCGTTGCTTTGACCCTAAATAGCAGTTAGCAACCCAACTTTCGGAAGATTTTCCACAAGTCCGGAGTATTTTATGGCGGATTTTTTTTCATGCTTGGCAGACTTAGTATAATTGTGTCACTCAGTCCATGATTGTTTGTTCTGCATGCATCTGTTTAGCCCAGCAGGGATGCTTGTAGCACAGCGTGCTCAGGGTCACCCAGCAAGCGTGACACGGGAAACGGATCCTTGCTCTGGTGGGCTACCGCTGTGTTAACCACGTGCCTTGGCAGTAGAGATGCTTTCCACCAGAATTACGTGAATCTACACTGTGTTGTGCGGCCATTGGGAGTCCTGGAGCACGTCTACTCCGTCGCAAATAATTGGCAATCTGGACTGGTGTAGACAGGTCGGGACTATTCCTCGCGGGAGAAGGCATTATAGAGCAATATGCTCCCGTAGGCGTTATAGTTAATGGTGTCCAACCTGTGGGTCCGAAAGTCAGACCAGCGGCACGAAATTCTTGAACGTGTCCCCGGATCACCCTTCACCGTGATTTCTTGGGTGCCTCCTGCTCCATGCTAATTGTTCTAAGACAGGGGTCGGCTACTTTTAGCCCCTCATACCGTTCCCATATGTTTCATACCCTTCTATAGGACGTATTTTTATGTGACCCGCAGTTCCTTGAAGTGATCCTAAAATGCATATATTCGACATATCTAACCCCACACTAACTGCACTTACAGCATGGAGTGTCTGTATTTCCTAAGCGGGTGTTTAAAAAAAATCATGTTGCATTGATGTCATCCATAAAACAAATTAAATGAAATTCATGAATAATTTAACCATGGTATTGGACTTTTGCGAAACAAAGTGTAATGCTTTGATCTTTACCTGATACAACGGACCGAAATAGACAGTATTAGTATAACATTTGTGGCCGAAACGCTTGCATCTAGGTTCGCATTCCCAGATTTTGTGCCTTGCTCGGTCCGCAATTTTTGGGCCTTTGAATACCGAATTTTTGCCGGCGAAGTATTGTGTATTCGTATGCCCGCACGCAGATGCACGACATACCAGATAAAGCTAAGGCTGCCATAGCTGAAATAAATGAGCGCACCCATTTCCCACCAGAGCCAGTTCACCCCCGTTCATTGTTCAACGTTCACTGAGAGCCTTATTTCCCCACGTTACGATTGTGCCGCGGTTTCTCGTTGGATGATACGTACGACGCTTGGTCGGACAAGTCGTGCATGGCGCACAATGTAACGCCGTGCTTCTGTTTCCAACTTGATCAATGTCTTTACGTGGAGAGTGGCAGATGAGTTGCGCCTCGCCGTGGAGCAGCAGCGACAGTTACGCGCCGTTTTCGCGCCGTTTTCGCGCCGTTTTCAGGGAGCCGAGAGGTTTTCTCTGCTTGTGGGATGGCGTGCGGGTTGTTGCTGCCTAAATCTGAGGACCGTCCAATGTCGGTAAATTGGACAAAGGAAAATGGGCAAATGATCAAATGTCAAGAAGCAGTGGCATGCTCCTCGGCACTTAAAAAGCAAATCTGATCTTGCATTACTCCAGATCCCAGAACGGGGGAATTTAAATCTGGGCAACATTCAAGTATAGTGATGGTGGTCATCACCGTAATAGCATAGTGATGGTGATCATCACCGTAATAGCATAGTGATGGTGATCATCACCGTGATAGCATAGTGATGGTGGTCATCACTGTGATAGCATAGTGATGGTGGCCATCACCGTGATAGCGTAGTGTTGGTGGTCATCACCGTGCTAGCATAGTGATGGTGGTTATCACCGTGCTAGCATAGTGATAGTGGTCATCACCGTGCTAGCATAGTGATGGTGGTCATCACCGTGATAGCGTAGTGAAGGTGGTCATCATCGGGCGGGCTCATATACCATGCGTGCTGAGGCGTATCGATGTTTTCGAGCTGTAAAGAGTTACAACCTGAGATCGTTCTACCACCGTACGAAACAAGCAATGGCGTAATTCTTGCTCTCAGTTAAATAAGTTCCTCTCAGCCGCACATAGTATTTCTATACGCGGTGAAGCAGAATTTATTCAAGTCACAAATCAAAAAGCAGATCATAATTGTTTTCTTATGGTGTTGAAAAAGGCCTGAGTTCTCTTCTACGCAGTGATGATGCCGCAGGTTCAATATCCATAAGTGCCAGATTTACAGCAGAATTGTGCGAAAGTCGTAAAGAAAGCTCTGGTCATCTTCATTCTGACGAGTGCTTGAAACGCTCATATACCGTGTGTGTATGAGTGTTTCTGTAAGCCTCATGTCGAAGTTAAGGATGAAAACAAGCTCAAGGTTCTAAGCTCAGAGAAGGGCGTTAAAAGCTACGGAATTCTGAAGCCGCGTTCACAATATAAGTGTGGATGAAAAGCTACTGCTCAAGTAGTCTAAGTAGTGAATATATGCATATTTATATTTATATATATATATATATATATATATATATATATATATATGTATATATATATATATATATATATATATATATATATATATATATATATATATATATATATATATATATATATATATATATATATATATGTATATATATATATGCATATACATCCACAACAGTGCATCTTCACAACTCAACAAACAAGTAGGGTATCCCGTTTCAACCCAACTACTCCCATACGAGGTCACACCAATCAATACTTTTCAGCTTATCTGCCGTCCACCACACGGCAATGTTTAGCGCCAGGCAATCAATTGAAAGCCTCGCCGATAGCAGCCCCAGTGGGTTCTAATTTCAACAGTGCCAGGTGCTTCAACCCATACTTTGTGAAAATGTCACAGAATATTAGGCTCACCGACATAGGCAACTTGCAGACAAGTACATTTGCTACATGTTATTGCGCAGACACGGCGCCAACATATATATTGTCAATGGTCGACTGGTTAAAAAAAGATAAAGCGCCTTATGGTTCGCTACGAGCAGAAGCCCGAGCGAGGCTAGTCCCATGTGCATGCAACAAAAGTTAATCTGACAGACCCGGCCAGGCTCGGCCCGCTCGTCACGCTTTTGAAACCCGTTTTGACAGCCCGTCAGCCTCTCCTGGCCAGCCTACAAATCCACATTCACCGGGTCGAAGGGGAGGGGGTCTTAAGAGCCCTCTCTAACTTCCGAGCTATGTATGCCAGGATGGAATGCAGGACACCGTTTGAAAGCTCTGGTCATGGAGAGCTCGGTGCATGCAGTCGATTTGCATTTTGGTTGATAATGAGGTCACCAGAGGTCGTATTAGGTGAATATATGGACAATGACGTAAGTCCCTGAAAATCATTATAAGAAGACAGAGCTTGTGTTCTTTCGACATTGTGTTAAATATTTAACATATATGAATGTATTTATATTGATTAGAGTGAAAAGGGTTCAGACGGGATACATGTCAGGTCGGGTCGCAATAAGGCTTGAAAACCGGCTTCCGAACTATCCACGTTGGATACAGGGGAAATGTCATTGACAAGTCAATATAGCCTAAAGGGTTCAGACGGGATTTAACATATATGAATGTATTTATATTGATTACGAGTGAAAAAGGTTCAGACGGGATACATGTCAGGTCGGGTCGCAATAAGGCTTGAAAACCGGCTTCCGAACTATCCACGTTGGATACAGGGGAAATGTCATTGACAAGTCAATATAGCCTAAAGCTCATATCACATCTCATTCTCCATTTCGGTCATGCCGGAGTCGCTAAATGTCATAATCAGGTCAACCCAGTGACATGACCTCCGCTTTGCCTGGACAATATGAATATACTTGTATCGGGTCCTTCCAACAGAACCATTCAAACAAACTATTTGTATCTGATTGACATCCGAAATTTATCAGGTGAAGTCAGGTCACGTCCTGGTCAGGTCCTGCTCTGGTCAGGAAAGTTCAAGATGGAATACGTCCGGAACATAACTTTTGAAGTATAAAATTGTGTTTCAAGAGTAATCGATATGATGCTGAAACATCTTTATAAACTGTCTGGCCTCTGACATCGTGACCTGACGTCAGGTTAAGCTGGGGCAATGTATAATTTGATAAGCTGATCTATTCGGTCTTCACCAAAGTGTGCACTGCTTGGGAAGTAGTTCCAAGGAAAGGTCAAACCAGGTCAAATCAGGTTAGTTTGCACGAGGTTAGGCCATATCAGATGATCCTTCGTTTGTCATCCAATGTCACGTCGCACGACTTACGCGGCGTTGAAGCCGAAGTCAGATATCGCGTAGCGAAGAGCAGCAACATTAGGTATAGGATGGCATTGTGTAGAATATACATGATAAATGACCTGATCTTATATGATTGGCCTCGGACACACATTTTAACCCAGAATGATTACTCCATGCTCTTTATCATTTTCAGTCTGACAAATTACTCCCAAATTTAATTTCCCCATTGAACACGGTGAGAATACGCAAAAATTGATCTGATCCCAGCTAAGTACCCTTGACCATAGTCAACATTTCCAGGCAGGAGTTCGTTGGTCTTGATGAAAGGTAAGCATGTTCGGAGTTTGGCGCTTATATGTTGCAACTTTTCCGATTGGTGGCACTTTGAATCATTCATTTGATCTGTATCAGGTCAATGACTTTGATGACCTGGATCTGAAATTGTCACAAGATCTGCAAAACAGACGTGTAATGCGCTACTGAAACTTTAAGTTCTCTTTTTGCCCGGCCGCGGGGGAAAACTGGGGGGGGGTCGGGTCCCCCCCCCCCGCCCCGCTGGGGTTAATAGCTCGTTTTGCCATAGCGGTGTACGTCATAATTCAGTCACTGAGGATTTTTGCCTCTTTCAATTCCTTACAGTCTCGCCACGGTGATTTAATTCTTAATATGGTCATAATATTCTTGAAGCACGCATATTTTGTGTTCATCGAGAAGGCCCTATGGCGGAACTCGTTGGTGCCGGTGACGGCCGGCACCGCGTAAGAGCCAACCAGTCGACCGCCGGGCATGTGGTCATGTCATCATGACACGTGGTCTGTGTACTCGAGGCTGAGTGACTGCGTGAGTGGTGTCAGGATTGATGGTGCTACACTGAGCAGTTGTACGCGGCGTGCGCTTAGCGGGCAGACTTTCCGCTCGGAGCACGATACCGTGACACTGCATGGCGCCCACGATACCATGCCACAGCATGGCGCCCATGGTACCGTGACACAACATGGCGCATATGATACCGTGACAACATGGCCCCATGATACCGTGCCACAGCATGGCGCCCATGATACCGTGCCACAGCATGGCCCCAGATACGTGCCACAGCATGGCCCCATGATAAGTGCCACAGCATGGCGCCCATGATGGCCTGACACAGCATGGCGCCCATGATAGCGGGATTGTCCCAGTTGTGGACGATGTTCTAAGGCACGTTCCAAGGTGTGTTTGACACTGGGAAGGATTTTGAAAGGAACAGAATGAGCATTTTAGTTCTTCAGCATCAATGATTCACAGGCGTCCTTGTATTTATCATTAGTCCGCCTGGTATCGACACCCGATCACACGATAGTTCAGCACCAGAACGGACAGGGGATCCAGCCGTGTAGAATAACTTGCCGATGGAAGGTTATACCATAACCAACCCAGCAGAGACGTATGACAAAAAGCCGTGGTGGCCGAGTGCCTCATAGGCATCTCGCATCAATTAATACTGCACATGGACATCAATATCTATGAATATCTTACAGGCCAATCGAAGACCCCACCCTGTTCCAGAGCAACGAAGAGCCTCGAGTGATATTCGATGTGCACAATCAATATGGCCGACGCTGCTGCATTGTGTTCACCTGCTGCTGCTGTTGTTGTCGTAGTGGGAACAATTCGCAAGCTGATTGGCTGATACCGACGATACTGGTGAATGATAGTAATACCGGGGGGGGTGAATTTGGGTAGCCCGACGAGAGTCGTGTTGCCAACTGGGGAGCTGGGGAAATTCGACTGTACAACTGAGATGGTCCTTTTAAGTGGACAATTAGCATATTGCACCTAGGTTTGAGTGGCGCAGACCTACAAACAGACGAACTCGAATTCGGCAGAATTGCAGGCAATTTCGGCTGAAGCAGATTTTGTCAGTGCCCATCACGCCCATGGCATAGCGCCTGTAACAAAACGGTCATATGTTGTTCTCACTCGCTCAACATCCTCAATGGTGCTTTATATTGACATTTGTGAATTAAGATGCTTTTGAGATCGAGGTCGTAGGCCAGCTGAGCCTTCTCAAACCACGAACAAAAATCACCTGCAACATCCAGCAGCCTGCGCGACAATAGTGCTTTGCATATGTTTATGCATGATTAATTTTCAAACGGCACACCCTAAAATCAGAATCCAGCACATATATGTTCATCCAGTCTTTAAGAGTTACATATTTACTAGACCCTAGCCTGCCTACGTTTGCCTTGCACCAATTTAAACCCGGCCATGTTGACGGGTTGCAAACTTGTATCCAGCCACGCTTTTCACCACGGTCCGCGCGTGGAATTTTAGCATCTCACATTGTGTTTTACTGTCAATTTCTCCCCGATGGGTTCCGACGTGATCAGATGCTACTACTATCTACAATCTACTACCGCATTTGTTTCACGCCTGCACTGTACGATGTCACAGACACTGAACTTCGATGTCTGGACATGCTTAGTTCATCTGGTGCGGAACGTTGCGGGGCGCAGTGAGAGTATCGGGAAACATCTCAAAACTATTCCGAATCTGGAGAGACGCCACTCTACTGCACCTCGCTTGTGGTTCGCCTGTGAAGACGTCCTGGTAGTTGCTGCATCCAGAGAAGGGATGACTTTGTAAAGCTGTTCACTGCACAGTTGTGGTGGTGGAAGAAATGCCGTGGAGGAAGTGTGTCATTCATCGATTCGAAGTCGGCGATGTGATGGTGCAGCTGCGCCGAGCTAATCCTACCAACGTGCTACCGCAAACAAAAGCACTATTTTGTATTTTACTCGACTGGAATGGACTCATGCATCTTCCCAGTAAAGTTAAACGTTGCTAATTGCATTGGCTAAATGCTGCTAAATGTTACGCTGCTATGCTGCTAAGTACATCGGATAAAGGCCTATGCCTTAAGCAGCGTAGCTCCTGCAAGACATATGTTCTCGAACAAGGAAATGTGGTGTGCAGAATGGTATTGGCATACATTTCAAATCAGTGACACGGGCCAGGAAACGCATTGTTAGAGAAGCGTGCAACGGACCCTGTCGCCGTCCTTTGCAAACTTCTCAGTCATTTGAAAGCATTCCTCACGGTGGAGCAAAGGCGAAGCTAAGTGTAACACGGAAGTTGACTCGGTACCGGGAAAACGAGCCACAAATATAGCCCGTATCCAATGAGAGATCCAAAACGGACCGATGTCGGACCGGTGTCCGACATCGGACCGTGGTGGTGGTGGCATCCTGTCGGCACACACCATCGGTCAGCACATTCAGCTGCCCTTCCCCAGCGTGCGCTTCGCGTAAGCCGAACAAGCGCGGGGATCTCACACAATCGATGTCTCTGTAAAGCATCGTCGGCACGGCGGGGAGGGCGGGGACGGCAGCGAAGGCAGCGAGGGCGGCGGGAAGGGCTGGGAGGGCGGGGACGGCAGCGAATGCGGCGAGGGCGGCGAGGCCGACAAAGCAGACCGACTGGCGCCGCGGGGTGTCTCATGAGGCGGGCTGCAGGCCCACCAGTGCGACACGGCACCGGCGCGGCTTCCTGCCGATGCTGGCGAGAGGCTGTCGGTGGCACGCGAACTGCATTGCAGAGGTGAACCGCTCGGCAGGCAGTGACTGGGCCGGCGGAAGCGGGCCAAAGTGCGCCCGAGAGCAGGCGCAGAGTCGACTGCCGGGCGGCCCACCGCCGGACGCAGTCAGACTGTGACCGGGGCGACCCCGCAGTACGCTCGGCTGGACACCAGGCCATACATGTCGGACAGACAGAGCGGAGCGGACGCCAGCTTCACCATATCACGCTCCCACGCTTATCAGTGTTCTGCCTCGGAATCGGGGAAACTATGCTCAACGCAGCAGTATCTTCGCTATCTAGATGAACATGTTTACATGGATTGCTGCATTGTTTCTGGCAGCTACACATATTGCGACGACCTTCGTATGGCCCCCCTTTGACCCTTCTCTAAGTCCCCAATCTACCTGAGCACCTTAATTATATGGCGCTGTAATATCTGCTAAAATATTCTCTAACATCCGTTGCTGAGTGAAATCAATACGAAATGACGTGCTCCGTGAAAAATCCACTAAAATATTGACATCACCATAGAACTAAACGGTCTCAGCATTATAATTATAATCAGACTCAGAACGGAATTGTAATTACACGGTTAATTAGACGGTCAAAGACATGCACATGTAACACCACGTCAAAGGTCCCCAAGAACCGCAACTGATGCCCCAATAGACCACTTGGCAAGCTGGCGACATCCCGAAAGACTTGTTTCCAGCCGGCTAATGTTCGCAGTCGTGCTTCTGTTCCGGCTCGTAACCCCCTGTGTCAGTGGTTATTCTTAGTACCTACAGGGAGGCCCAGCAGCAATGCGTCCGGGATGGGGACGTTTGCTCATCAACCCTTCATCCCGTAAATGCAATTGTTTGCTATTCCACAATTTCTTTTTCTCAGAAGGTACCGTCAAGTCGTTGCCATTGATAAGCGAGGTTGACAGCATACTGTCAGCGATGGGTTTGGAATAATCTTACCACCGCACTTCGGGTATATATTACCACCAGTTACCGTGCTATCTTACCCTCACTCTTCGAGTGGTATTAATTACCGCCACCGTCCGGTCGATATTACCACAACCATTCATCTGATATTACCATCCCTCTTCGGATAATGTTGGCACTACCCTATGGATATCATTATCCCCTAGCATGCGGTCAGGTTATAATCATCCTCTGGATGATATTGCCACAAGCCTTTCATGCCCACATCTGGAGGACGGCGCACAAGAACGAGCCCAATTTTGGCTTCATGTCACGATGATATAAAATGTGGTGTCATGATGGTCCACATATGTATGCACAGAGGGCGGCTGAAGCATAAAGCGCACGAGGCGGCAAGTGGTCACATCATTGTCCTGCTACACCAAGATGATCGAGCAACCCAATGGTGCAATATGGAGAGGGGGAGCGAGCCTTTCCAATCTCATTGCAATTCATCTGCCGCATTTTCACCGGAAGAACTTAACGTGCTCCTGAGGTATTCAATTCATTCACATGACTTCAGCCTATCGAAGTGTCAAGAACTGGTCGAAATTTCCGCCCCGGTAGCTCGGTTAAACTGCTGGCCCGCATTGGTCTCTCCTGTCCTGGAAAGACAGGGTTTCAGAGTAGCTTCACGCGCTTGCATTTAGCCCCCGGCTGGGAGAGTCAGCTGACAACTGGTCCGATAAGGCTGGGGACAAGATACCGAGGCGGTCGTGTCGGTGCATTGACAGTACGTTAAATTCTCAGTCAGGATTCTGCCGTTAGACTTGAATTCCGGATCGGGTGGTGGGGCCAGGGTTCAAGCAACAAGCTCCGCTTAGCAATTCAACCATGATGCATAAAGCCACCCAGGAAATATTTGGACTGAATTTCTTTCAAAATGTTTTTAAAGCTGAACTCACCATCAATTGCGAAAAATGTTCGGCATCGTTGGCACCAGAGGCGCCAGTGTTCCTCGCTCAAAGCATGCAATCGCCATTAGCCGATGGGCCACACGCCGGGTCACGGCCGCCGGGGCGGTGACCTGGCCGTCTGAGACGCGCCAGCCGGCGAGTGTGAGCAGTGTGGCGCGGCACATCGGGGCCGACACGACCGACGGGCGGTGTCGGACCTGACCGGGCGGCCGGCGGTGACCGGCCGTCTGAGACGCGCCAGCCGGCGAGTGTGAGCAGTGTGGCACGGCACACCGGGGCCGACACGACCGACGGGCGGTGTCGGTCCTGACCGGGCGGCCGGCGGTGACCTGGCCGTCTGAGACGCGCCAGCCGGCGAGTGTGAGCAGTGTGGCACGGCACACCGGGGCCGACACGACCGACGGGCGGTGTCGGTCCTGACCGGGCGGCCGGCGGTGACCTGGCCGTCTGAGACGCGCCAGCCGGCGAGTGTGAGCAGTGTGGCGCGGCACACCGGGGCCGACACGACCGACGGGCGGTGTCGGACCTGACCGGGCGGCCGGCGCCGGTTCTGGCCGCACACCAGCCGGCCACCGCGCCGCGTTGTCGCACTGCGCACGTCGCCGCCAGCCCACGTGAATCAGCATCCACCGATAAAAACGCAAAGACGTATTGAGCGGTGCAGGCGTCCGTTCTGTGCATTCGCAGCCGACGGTGGGTGTCGCTGGTGGGTGCCGCTGGTGGGTGCCTCTTGTGAGTAATGACAGTGGGTGCCGCTGGTGGGTACTGACAGAGGGTGTTGCTGGTGGGTACTGACAGTGCGTGCCGCTGGTGGGTATCGGCAGTGGGTGCCGCTGGTGGGTGCCGGCGGTGGGTACTGACGGCGGGTGCCACTGGTGAGTGCCGCTGGTGGGTGTCGGCGGTGGATGCCTCTTGTGAGTAATGACAGTGGGTGCCGCTGGTGGGTATCGGCAGTGGGTGCCGCTGGTGGGTGCCGGCGGTGGGTACTGACGGCGGGTGCCGCTGGTGGGTATCGGCAGTGGGTGCCGCTGGTGGGTGCCGGCGGTGGCCGACATTGACGCCATGTGACGGACATTGATGTACAGCGCTTCAGCTAGACATTGCACCCGGGCTGTGACAGACGATGGACCTACCTTGTGACCAGCACTGGATCCCGCTGGTGACCAGCCAATGGGCCTCGCTTGTGGCAGTTAATGCGCCTCGCCTGTGGCACCCAATGGACCCCACGTGTGACGTGCTCTGAACCTCGCTTGTGGCCCACACAGGAATGGCCATCAGGCTGTTTCTCAATCGCCGATGCCGCTGCTGAAGCCCACGGTTGGCATCGAGACGGCGAATGTGATCCGTGGTGTCGCCTGTCCAACACCGATCTCCATTGAAAGCAGAAGTCGGCGACCAATCGAGCTGAAGAGCTCGCTGCTCCACGCCTCCGCTAGCCGAATGGACGCGGCGGCCATTGTGAGACCATCACCGAAGACCGCCACATACCGCATCGACACTAGCCCCGTTTCCATGACACTATCAAATCTGGATTTCCTTACCAATCCGAATTTCCGAAGTCATGGAAACGCCTTCGTCAGCTAACTGGATTGGATTTCCGAATCCGGCTTAGAAAGACGATTTCCTGAGGAAATTCGGATTTCCCAGGAGTTGGAAGCATATGGTAGCACGAGTCCTTTTCCTGCTTCCCCTGTCGTCAGCGCCGGCGTCGTTTTTGGAAGGTTTTTGGTGAATGGTGACCGGGTTTACGAAGAATAAAGGTTAAAAATCATTTTGTGATACATTAGTTTGCAGAGATCTTATGGTAGACCGCTGTCAACGACTTCAAAGAAGTTAATTTTGCCCAGTATTAGAAGAAGTGTTGGTTCAAGAACCAGGAAATTCCGCTGAAGACCATCTTGCCCACAGCAACAAGTGAGACCAAGGCCATGAACACCGGTGAGACCCTTCTTCCCTATTAACAAACATTTCACTTTTAGCATGATGAGCAACTTTAAAACAGAGAACTATTTCGTAGTGGGGTGTCGTATTCCGAAGGCGAAAATGTGGTGGTGTAGGATCACGAACGCCAGGTGTCTGGTTTCCCGAACACTTTAATGAATGGAATATATCTCCTACAGAAATGTTTTACTTCATGACGAAAGTTCGTTTTTAGGTTTCTATGAAATTGTCCGATCATAATCCATGACAAATTGATTTACCCTATGCTCAACAGATTTGTTGGCCACAAACGCATCTCTCAGAGAAAAATGCTCCCCTTGGGGACGAAAATACCCCTTCAGTATGCTCCAGTGTACCCCTCCCCAATTAGCGAAGTTTTCCGCCAAAGACCCCTCCGAGGAAATGTGCCCCCTCCCCAATGATAATCACTGGACCTTTAAACCCTGCCAAGTGTAACCTTTAAAATGCTTAAATCCTGGGATTAAAATGTTAATAAGTCCGTGTTCGGAATCCAGCGCACTCGTTTTAGCAGGCGCAAATACACGTGCCGCATTACGAACACCGCTGTTCGGTTCGGGGAACACACGGAAATTCGCCTGTGCTGTTTGCAAATAACAGCAAGCCCTCTTCGAGTCTCTCATGTAACGATGCAGCCCACGCCAATGTGGTATACGTTTTTGGGTTTTGAAGGGAAATGTCGCACGAGCGCCGCAACTGTCAGCAAATCCGGGATTTCCCACCAAATCCTGATTCGGAAATCCTATATGTAATCCTGATTTCCTCGCGAATGGTCATGGAAACGCTCCTTGTAATCCGGATTCGATTCATTGTGGAAATCCAATCCCAATTCAAACCTGCCATGGAAACAAGGCTATTGCCTGAACACAAGCCGCTCACTTACAGGTCGGCTGGCGGTGATGTTCCGAACTCTGCTGAGCTCTCCCTGCCGTCCATGTCAATATCCGCTCGGTAACCTCGCCGATCGACGTTCGGAGCGTCCTCGGCGGAGTGAGAGAACACTTCCGGAAGACGTGCTCAGTTCGTTCCCGGTACACGTTTCAAGCCGTGACATTCAAGGTGTGCAGGCATCGGGGTGGATATCCTGCACCGTCAGATAGCGAAAACTGTTGCCTGATGTCATATCCTGCACTGTCAGATAGCGCAGACTGTTGTCTGATGTGATATCGTGCACTGGCAGATAGCGTAAGCTGTTGTTTGATGTCATATCCTGCACTGTCATATAGCGTAGACTGTGTTGTCTGATGAGATGGAGAAGGTCACGGGTGAAATGAAACCGTACACAAGCTCACGATTAGTACTGTGCTCCTCCGTCTCCAGGTTCTCCAATGGTCTTTTCCCGGGGAAGTTTGCATCACATCCTTGTCTCCACCGCCAAAGCAGCTCTCTCGATTAAGACTGCACCTGGAGGTGTGACCGGACCTGTCTGGTCAGTCCGGCCGGGCAACCAGTACCACAGTGTCACGTCATAGCTCCCTATATATAACAGCGAGCAAGCAGAAACAAAAGCTTTTTCTTCTTCAAACTCGCATGCTCATAAGCATTGCGTACGCTTTAGGAAGCTATTGCTGCGGTGAATCATCACCTGCTGTCGACCCGTGTTGCCAAGGGGAAGAACACAACTAGCAACATACCGGTTGGCCTTCTGTATCGTTGCATGTCATTAACAAACACACTATGCGAGAAGTAAATCATTTCATGCTGGGATCCGTTTACTCTTGTCGTGCCTCAGAGCCGACCGGCGAAATTCCCCACGTGTGAGCACACTGTTGTTCCTGCCGCCGCTGGAGCTGATGCTGGTCAGCACAGCACACTCGCTACGCAACTCGCGCGCGGACGTCGGCACCATTTCTCGGAAAACGCCACGTCTTTGTTGGAGGGAAGAAAATGATGAATGGCTCCAAACATGGAGCAATGCTGTTTTTAGCGCGCTTGTATCTGCTGGTCGTGAAATAATTGCACAAACTTACACCGGATGGTGTTATGTTTTGTCGTGGGTGTTCGAAAAGCGAATACCCGCGAAAGTTGAACCCGAAACGGGGTCCAGGACCGCACGAGGCAGCAGAAGAAGTGCGAAGCAGAGTGCAGCCTTTCATCGAACCAGAGTCATTGCCTAGCCTGAACAGGATAGAACAGTGTCGCTTCCATCAGGCCTAGATAGCATTCCCCCGATTAGACCAGACAGTGGTCCCCTCAGCAGGATAGGACAGTGTCGCCTGCACCGTGACGGTCCAGCTTCCCCCTCAACACGACGGGGGCTGACGCACAGCCCTGGGGTCGACTCGTCAAGCCAGGCGTGATCACATCGAGAGCCCGGCCGGCGGCCGCCACCGCCGCGAATGAGCCTCGCGACCAGCTCTCAGATGGGCACCTTCACCTTGACAAGGGCGCACTCAGCACCATCCCTCCGGTCTGCCGGCGCATCCATCGATCGCCGACTGGGTGGGCCGACGTGGCTCGCTGTCGCCGCCGCTGCCGGACGTAGTCCCAGACGTCGAGTCGGCTCTGCTTACATCGCTGTGTGGCGGCGCGGTCAGATGTGGCCCGATGTCGGTGCCACAGACCAACTCCCACCGACTGTGTGGCGGTGCGGTCAGATGTGGCACGATGTCGGTGCCACAGACCACCTCCCACCGACTGTGTGGCGGTGCGGTCAGATGTGGCACGATGTCGGTGCCACAGACCACCTCCCACCGACTGTGTGGCGGTGCGGTCAGATGTGGCACGATGTCGGTGCCACAGACCAACTCCCACCGACTGTGTCGCACACATCCGAGCCATAAACACTCGCCGATCGCCGCCGAATCTTACCATGCTCATAAATCCAACGCACGGCTTATCCTCGCTGTAAACAAAGGGGCTGCTGTCGCGACGTCCCGCTCGGGGACTCAGCTTCTGACCCGTGGTCGAGTCTGACCCTGTAGTCTCGGGACTCAGCTTCTGACCCATGGTCGGGTCTGAACCTCAAGTCTTGGGACTCGGCGTCTGACCTCGTGGTCAGGTCTGACCCACAATTCTCGGGACTAGGGCTTCTGACCTCGTGGTCAGGTTTGACCCACAAGTCTCGGGCTCGACTTCTGACCGTGTGGTCGGGTTTGGCCCTGAAGTCTCGGGACTCGGCTTCTGACCCACAAGTCTCGGCCCCTCTGTTCTGTTCGGCACGGAACAAAACACCTCAAACTGAAAACTGCGTCATGGGTCATGGGTTGTGAAGCACATCTAAAAATAGCGTGCATAATCTGAAGAACAAACAGTAATAACAACGAGTCCGCGGTTCAGCACTAAGATCTATTATTTTGTTAAATGCGATGTAGTTGCCAAACAAACATAGTTACTCCGTGAACGTTTTGCAAACCACCCAAACTGGAATACCCAACAAGGCCTCGATGTTCTACTGTACCCAGAAAGAATATGTCAGATGAATCTTGTCGATGTATATATATATATATATATATATATATATATATATATATATATATATATATATATATATATATATATATATATATATATATATATATATATATATATATATATATATATATATATATATATATATATATATATATATATATATATATATATATATATATATATAATATATATATATATATATATATATATATATATATATATATATATATATATATATATAAATATATATACATGTGTGTGTGTGTTTGTATGTGTGCGCGCGCGATAGTAAGTTGACTAACCTATGCTGTTAAGCAGTTGCTGGTCCAGTGTCTTCCTCGGGCTGTAGTTGCTCCGATTCCTCAATGGACGACCCTTTCACTCTGGCTTCTGTCGCGTTGCAGCGGCGTGCCAATGCCGGACGGCACGTGCTGCCTTGGTCGTGACGTCCGTGCCATTGCCGGACGGCACGTGCTGCCTTGGTCGTGACATCCGTGCCATTCACACCGCGTGGCTCGGTGAAATGTTCGCATCTTGCACCACCGCAATGGCGTCTGTGTCGGCCGCAGCTCCGGCTGATTGGTGTTTGTATCGAGCTGCAGTAGGGGTCAGTCGGGGCCTGATCTGAGCCTGCCCCGCCACCCCGTGTCCGCCTGCGATGGGTGTTTGTATCGAGCTGCAGTAGGGGTCAGTCGGGGCCTGATCTGAACCGCCGCCCCGTGTCCGCCCGCGATGGGTGTTTGTATCGAGCTGCAGTAGGGGTCTGTCAGAGCCTGATCTGAGACTCCCCCGCCATAACCCAGCTTGCCCCAGCTCTGTGTCCGCCCGCAATACCCCAGCTGACAAGACTGATCATAGCGGAGTGTCTCCGCGGCGTGGCGCCCGGTCGGCGCTAATTCCGCGCCAGTTGTCGGGCCAATCTTGCGCGACGACGACAGACGCGCGACGTGCAAACACTTTACCAATCAATCGAACGGAGCGGGCTCTGCAACGACCTTTCGAGTATGCAGACAACCGGATTAGGTCGGAACGCGGCCGTTTCGCGCTCCGGTGCCTGCCACAATCGGCGGTAAACACGACGCAACGCTTGCCATTTCACAGAATTGCGGCTGATGCCGAACTCGTCGGTCGCCGAACTGTCGAACTCGAACTCTCTCCGAACTCCTGCACGCTCGGACAAGGTCGACCTCCTCGGGCCGCAACGTCCAGGGATCCGCTGACTTTGCAGTCGACACCAGCACTAACACGGTCAACACGGTCTCCATGTGGCACCTTCCCGCAGCGGGCCTGGTGGCCACGCGGTGTAATCGTTGACCCGCTGGTGGCGCCACTGGCGTGTGCACCGCTACCTCAACTACATAAAAAGCGAGTTCTGTTCTGGCGCTTATCGGTATCACTGACCGCCAGCTATGCCCGCACGCTAGTACACGACATTCCCACACATTTCAACCGCGCCGAAGGACCGCAAGCTCGTTCTTCAAAAAGCACGGCAGTGCTTGTCGTCCCGTGTCGAGCGAAGTACGTAGAGCGTAGACTCGGGCATGCTTGGTTCCCACCTCCAGAATTAAAATGCAAACGCAAATGTTATGCACACCACATAATAGCACCATAATATTTGCATAATTGCGCATCCGCTAAAAGATGCTCTTGCGAGCTTAGCAGGTCGGCCACATCCCTAGTCTGTGAAATGTGTGGACTGAATCTTGACGGATTTGATGAGTTTATGCCTTGTTGTTCTGCGATACCAGGTGGGTTGGATTGGTTGCTAGCATCGATGGCTGAAATCTCACGCAATGAAATTCCGCAGTATTTTCGGGAGGGGTTTTCATCTTCATCTTGTTGACGTCATCTCCAGCACGCGCCTAATATTCCGGCCGGCAGAATGCAGTGCGTTCATCTGCACGTGCGCTGCATACGCCAACACGTGCCCTTCGACACGTGCCACGACACGACACGTGTGTGTTCCCTTGGACACATACTGGCGTGACCCGTGCACGTGCCAGTGTGGCGCGTCACGTGTCGTCACGGTTGGGTGACGGGTGGACGTGGGAGGAAGGAGGAGCATTCCAGCGAGTGGCCGGTAGCCATCCTCAAATGCCGAACATAGCAACCATTTCGGTGGGAGCAACGACTTTGAGGAGCGATCAAGTGCTACAGAGTTGAACAGAGATTGTACCCATTGAAACATAAAAAGCATCTAATGCAATTGTTTGCTTGGCTCTCTTTCCGGAACAGAATCATACGCTAGACATAGGTCTTACACAATGTTTTATAAAAGCTTGCAATTAACTACCACGTGATTCTAGAGAGAAAGGGTATAAAGTTGAAAGCTTAGCGATGGTCACTTAGTTCGAATTAAGGCCGTACGGAATACCTTCAATGCAAGCGTTGTCGAAAAGGTCAATCCAGGTCAATGACTTCAGTTCATCTTGCGAGAGACATGAATTGACCTCAGTGGCCAGAGGACATCTGAGACCATGGAATATGAATCGTCTCACCACATCAGCTTTATACCGGGCCAGCTTCCAGCTTACACATCATCCGAGGCTAAATGAGAGCGTGCATGGTGACTATGGTGTATGGAAGTTCTAACCATGTTTTTCCAGGGCGATTGATACCACCACCGACCGGTGCTCCGGCTAAGTAGGCTATCTGTGCGGCTGACGGAATTACACTGGCTCCCGGATTTTGAAGCGGCACAGAGTTGAGGCTGAGTTCAGCCCTGATATTGCCGGAATAAAACGTGCCAATAAATCAGAGAAATCGCAAAATAATAAAACCATGTCTTGACATTGGATAATTTCGTGGACCATGGCCCAGCCGCCCCTCCCCCGCTTCGTTCCGAGCCTGCCCGTCCACATGGTGCATCGAATGACTACCCTACAGAGACATTGCCACTGAGAACGTTATCCGCACACAGCAGAGAGGCGTCATGTAAATGGTGGCTCCCCGTCATGCGAAACAGCACGAGGTGCGGCGAACACCGCTGCTGTTTCAATTGTCCCCGCCATGGGCGCAAGAGAGACCCAACATTGGAGGGTCAAGCCGATTTTCAGGCCAGTTCTTTTCAGCTAACACCACGGGATTAATGGCTAAGATCGGATAAATTTTTGGGGCATGTCCCCCGGCCCCCATCGGCCCCACCACAGATCTGCGAGAACTTCCCTATAGGATTTCATCTTCGCGGTACGTGATCCGCTTCAGTCTTTCGGGCCCATGTTGGGAGAGTCGCAGAACACAGCGACACCGTCTTCAGCGTGAGAAATGGCAGGGATCGGTTTGGGACTGTCGTGTTTGTGTGGCTTCACGACACACCAGCTGAGGCTACGTGGAGTCGCCTGTCTCCGCACTGGCAGAAAGGCCGGGCATCGCCGGGAACTGAACCCCGCACCTTTGGTTTCCAAGACACTCGGCTTAACCACTGAGCTACCGACACCCTTGGTTGAGGACTGAGCTGTGGCCGGGGAATGTCGCCAGAGTAACGGGTAAGCGCGGAGGTGATGAAGGCAAGTAGGACGAGAAGTGGAATAGGACTGAGAATTGTTTTCGGTTTTCTCCTCTTCCATACCTGTGCCTATTTTGTGTGGAGTACCATCTCATATATCGGATAACTATGCATCCTCCCCTTATGTGAAGTATGCTCTACGGTGTGCAGGAGACGGCTTGTACCATCGACTACTGGTAGTACAGACCACGACAGAAGATTCCTTTGCTATCAATCTTGCAGTACCCCACATGTACTTGCTATGCTGGGCGTGGATCGAGACGGGATCACGAATCGTCCAAGAAGTCCTCTTATGCATAGCAATGCAAACATTCATGAAGTACTAAAAATTGTAGCAGAAGAGCTATGTGCCATCGCTCAGAAAAGATGCAAAAGTCTAGGTCAGTCAGTTGGCCGTGGCTGAATGCTGCAAGACCAACGGTTTTATGATGAACTTAACAGCTTAAGCGTTCACTCGAGCGCTATTTCCAGCACCAAGGACCGACACGTTGGGCTGTGGCGAATTTCTTTGTAACATCTCACCCCGTCTTGGGGACTTTCAGAAAAGCTAGCAATGCAAGTTCTCCAACAGTGCATCCGAAGCATTCATGAATGTCCTGTGACTAAAAAAGAACCTTTACAACGAATGGTGAAGTTTCCAGTCTCCCATGAAGCAGCCATAATCGAAAATTAGCGGACCGTAAAGTCACTACTCGGAAACCAGCATTTGAACCTCAGATGTATGCGAATACATTGCCCGGATGCTTCCAGGTAAAAGGTGTGGTATCATTCTTTCAAAGCTTGCTACTCACTAGCAAATATTGGTCCTACAACATATTGGTCCTGCAATAGGGTTCACAATTCCTCACTGGCGATCTATACAGTGTATTCAATAGGGAAGACTTCTTTGCGAAGTGTATATCTTGTGTTCTCTTGACCACAAAACTGTAAATATTGGTAGCAAATTGAACATAGCGGCGACAAAGGTACGTCTGATTAGGGCGTGGGGTCGCGTGGGGTCACGTCCAATTAGGAAAGATTGCCAAGACCTTAACCCCCGCTTCTTGCTGCCACAACCCAGAGGGTCAGCTGGCTGACTCTACCATTCCGGCGCACTCAGGCACGATAACGTGCACAAGTCATCTTCGCACGGATCGCACACGGAAGGACATATAGTTGTATCTGAGAAGATAACTTTAGAACAGACGTTCGGGCAACGTGCCTCCTGGTCCCTCTTGAATGGCACCACTTCCATCGTGAAGCTCCAAGTGGAGTGGCCACGGATTTATGCTCTCCGCCGAGTGATAATGACCTGATAATGACCTCTCAACTCGACAGGTTGCTGCCTGTTGAGATGGAACGAGTGCCGGTCGCGGCCGCGGTCGGCAACACTTGAAATACGCGGCATCCATCCCCGCCTCCTCGACATTGACGCATTCCCTTCGAGCTATGCGAAAGCCGACGACGCTAATTTCCACGAGGCACGACGCGTCACCTTCGCCATCCATGACATTTGCTCGATCGCCGAGCGGGAGCTGCTCCACCGCCGAGCGACAACTCTCGCGTGGTTACCGGCTGAGTGACGCTTTTCATCACGCGCCTCTGCCGACCGAATCCCGCATTCACGGCGACTGAATCCAGCGGGCCGCCTGTTCGGCTGTCGGCGTCTCGTTTACGACCCGACGGACGGATAAAATTACCGCCAACGGCGCGGCGGCCGACCCGGCGGCCCCTGTCGCCGGCCTCCAATGCGGCGCTGCACGCGCGCCCAAATCGCCGCTGTCGGACGGAATTGAGCGCTCGCCGACTCCGCAGGGAGCGACAATACGGCCGCGCGGCGCGACGCCGATCCCGATGACGGCGATTGAGCCGCCCCAGCCGTCTGAGTGTGCCGCCAGTCTGTCCGTGTGAACTGGCGAGCGGTGCCGTCGCCGGACACCGGGCGACTGCTTGCTGTTGCTGACGGATGTGCCGTGGCGAATCAAAGTACACTTCTGTGAACTGGTCGGCGTGGATGTCGATAGAAATATGAGCAAATGCGCCGGCTGATCAACGTAATTTCGAACTTAGTTGTCCAGCATCATATTTTCTTTTGCACCATACTCACGGCACGAAATGGCCTGTGGAGGCAGAAGTGCCATTCTCAATAGATCAAACAAAGATGAGCAGAGACACACACAGACGCACGGACATGCATGAATTTACATCATTGACATGCACATCAATCAATATATATATATATATAGCATTTATTTATGTATTTGTTTATACCAATTTTTAGTTCTCGAATGTATCTAACATGCGGTAAAGTGTTGCATAAGTTGCAAAGGTTTTTTCACCCAGTGACGCCAGGGCGCACACCATGCTATGCCACCATCAATACTGTCTGCATATACGTATGATCCGGTACAAAGTATTTGATCTGACGTTATTGCACGAATGCCTCCTTTCTTCGTGACCGTAGTCAATATTGAAAGTGAGCATCACATCCAGAAATCCGATCGGCCAAGCGCAGAGCACGCTACCGGAAATAAAGCATAATTAGCGGTGAAATATCGACTGGTCTGCATGAGCACACGGCATGTGTTCTCCATCAACTCCGTCCCACATCAATTACCCACAGCTCGCTGGATGTTCCGATTTGGACAGCTAGTCGTCTGGCCTTTGAACCTGTCACTTCTCCACCCCGGACCCATGAGATACTTGAACACTTTTACGACTCCATATTGGGGACCCGAAAAAAATAAACGGGTGGAAATGGCGGTCGATTCTCTCTCCTTGTCTCACGGCGACGACTCGCTGCGCGATCTCCGCTCTCCCTTCCCCGCCCCCGACCACACCACCCCTCTCACTTCCCCGCCCCCGACCACACCACCCCTCTCACTTCCCCGCCCCCGACCACACCACCCCTCTCACTTCGACGCCATCTGTGAAGCCCCACTTACATTCCTTTGATCGCAACGCAAACTAAAATCGTGCCTGTAATAGCGTGACGAACAAGAAGACCGCGCCGACGAGGCACGTGTTTTTTCTTGGCGGCATTTTCCGCCCAGATAGCCTCATGGCGACATTTTCCGCCCAGATAGCCGTCCGAGTCGCCGCGGAGCACACCGCCGGCGCCGCTTCGCCGGCTCTTGATGGTCGTTGCGAAAGTAATTCGTCTGGACACGGGAACGTGGCGACGTGACGGCGGCAGGCAAGGAGGACAGTTCTCCCTCGTTACCGCTGTGAGCGGAGCAGGCCGCCATCGACCGCGGGCCGCCCGGCCCTAGGTGACGCCCGCTCGCAGTTTCTTCCCTGGAATGGGGGGGAGGCGTGTAAGTGTGGCAGCGGAGCCTGCTGGCTGGACGCCAAACTTAGCTGCATGTCTGGCTACTGGTTTCAGTATTTACCCCGAAACGCTCGCGACAGACCAGTGCCGTAGCCAGGATTTCGTCCAGGGGCGGGGGCGAACACCTGAAGAGGGTCTACTACCTACTTAGCCACCCACCCGCCTTTCCGAAGATCCTCGGAATTCGCTCACTTTGTTTTCAAAGGGCCCATATATATTTGATTAGGTGAAGTGCTGCGTCGAGCATGATTATGAGTAAGAAAAACACGTAAAATAACCTTATGCTCATATTAAAACAAAGAAATAGATCCAAATTCGCACTGTATATATTTCGGACACGGGCCTTCCTCAACAATAAACATTTTGCTTCAAAAGTCACAAAAACACACACGCCAAGTGCACCTCGTGACACCGCACAGTGAATCACCTTCATTTTACATATCACAATATCTACATACTCGTAAAATACATACACACACACTAAACATAAGCCCACACCAAGGTGAATAATCCGTGTGTGTATGCATGTGTCAACTTGAGACCCAGGTTTGTGTGTGTGTGTCTCTGTGTAGATGCGGTTATGTGTTGCTTATGTGATTGCCTTAGGCGGTGTAAGGAACCGGTTTTATCATGGTCCAGGATGCCGTCATTGTGTTTAATGATGGCTTTTTGTTCCTAATCTCTATTGATTCGCTGATTTTGAGCTCCGCTACATCTCGGTTCTAGTCAGGTATATAGTATATCATCGGTTCTAGTCAGGTTTGTACATGTGTCACACTTTGGAAGCGCTCGGTCATCACACGTGAGCGCGTTAAACCAGATCTTATCCTGTTCATGCACATGCACTTCCATATTCGCAATCTCCTCTGGCCGCCAAGTGTGGCGGCCAGAGGAGATTTTTGCCACACTTGGCGCCACACTTGGCCGCTGATCTCCTCTGGCCGCGAACCGATGATGTAATGATAAGGCTGCGCAAGATGAAGATAAAGATGACGAAGCACTTCCAGACCAAAGTACAACCTTTATCGTTACTTTTGATGTCAACTCAGCACCTCCTGGTATATTGAAGATCGTATATATATTTTATTTACACACAAAGTAGAGACAAGGCAAGATGCAGTTAAATGGCGGCCAAGGAGATTGGGATTATGGAAGTGTATGTGCATAAACTGGATGAGATCTGGTTTAACGCGCTCACGTGTGATGACGAAGCGCTTCCAAAGTGTGACACATGTACAAACCTGACTAGAACCGATTTGCCCGAACTTGGACGCAGTAGCACAGCACATACACAAGAAACAAGATCACCGGACAATTCTAAATTTCTCAACCTCACTAATCGTTCCGTTCCGGAAACGCTAGCTAATATTCTAAACAAGGGGCCAAATTTTGTCCTAACTCGCCAGATCAATCATAAGGTCATAAAGAAGGTAGAGATAGGAATAGAAAGAGGAGCTTTTGCCCTCCGCTGGAAGCATTTTATAGAATCCAAGCGAACACAAGCAGACACTGGGACAACTCCTTCACAGTACCTCCTGATCCCGCGTACAGATACCGACCACTCCTCTGCTCAGACAGCATCCCAAGATAGCGCACATTTGGAAACACCCCATTTTAGTGACACGGACACCAGGATGACACCGCCTGCCAGCAGTGCAATAGAAGCATCACTACGAGCTCTCAAACAAAAGATCATGAACATATTCAAGAACCATCGCACACAAAAACAAGCAAACCATTCTGTCAATGACCTACAGTTATTGCATGACCTCAAGGATGACCCAGACGTCATAGTAAAACGCTCCGACAAGTGCAAGGGTTTTGTTATCCTGCCTCAAACAACATATATAGAGAAAGCATCAACAATAACAGAGCAATATCAACCCGTAGACAAGAACCCAACGCGACATCTGGAAGTAGCCACTAAAAGGATAATTACTGAAACGTTGACAGGAAAAGTTTCTGATAAATTCATTAAAGCCAAAAAACCCACATCTTCCCGGACAGCGGAGCTGTATGGCCTTCCTAAAAGTCACAAGCCGGATGTACCCTAGCGTCCGATAGTTTCGGCATGCGGTGATCCCTTGGACAAATTAACTTGGTTCCTTCAACGCGTCGTCTCCCAACTCTTAGCTTGTGTACCAGTACATCTTCGGAACACTTATGATTATTTAGACCGCTTGCAGAGCCAGTTTCCCACAGGGCTACCGCCAGGAGCTATCGCATTCACTGTCGATGTAGCTAACTTATACGGCAATATACCTACGGATGAAGCTATCTCGGCCGCAATAGATCTCCTGCTTTTGCATAGCGATGAGATAAACATGTTTGGACTAGGTCTAACAGACATCGAAAATCTCCTGAAATATTGCTTGAATAATAACTTTGTGAGGTTCGGGGACAGATATTACCGTCAGCAAAATGGCATAGCCATGGGGAGTCGGATTGCTCCACCACAGGCCATCATATTGATGAACGCAGTTGAGACACTCCTCCTGACATCCAATCACCAGCCGAGAGCATATATGCGCTACATTGATGATATCCTGGGTATTTCAACACACGAGTCAAAATCACTCGACGATTATTTTCATTTTCTCAACAACTTCCATCCCTCCATAAAATTATCCATGGAGCGCAGTAACCATTCCAGTAAACAACAAGTGCCTTTCCTGGACACACTTCTGACGATCAACAAGGACGTCGCTTACACAACCGAGCTAAACATAAAATCGATGGCGGCGCCCATAATCCTTCCATTCTTCTCGGCACACCCACCCAGGCAAAGAGAGCAGTTTTGTATGCACAGACATTGAGAGCCAAGCGTCTCGGATCTAATGTCGATGCCCGAAACCGAGGCATGCAAAAAATCGAAACTTTGTTTCTGGCAAACAACTATCCACCTCGCATGATCCAAAGAGCAATGTTTCAGTTAACACACCCCGTGAGAAATACACAGACACAAACGCGACGTTCGGACCCCAAAGACAACGCGACTTTCGTCAGCCTCCACCACATAGATGATAAGCTCACCAAAAAAAATAACAGCGGCAATCAAAACCTCAAAACTATCACTGCGTGTGGCATGGCAGAGTGGCAAAACACTTTCAGAAACTCTGACCAAGTCCGCTCTCAACCCACACCCATGTCCTGCTGGGAGCAAGAAGTGTCACTGTTGTCTGGCAGGACTTCAAGGCAGATGACACACGCGGAACACCGTCTACCTTATACATGCCAGCTATGCCGACCATTGGACATCACGTATATAGGGGAAGCAAAACGCATGGTTAGGGACAGATTTAATGAGCACTTGAGAGACGCTAAAAATATAACCACTAGCATCCCATTTGGCGAACACTTCAAAATCACTCACGCGAGCAGCACTTTCGACTCTAAAACACTCAGCATATCTACTCTGCAAGTTTGCAAAGATGTAGCAGAGCTCAAAATCAGCGAATCAATAGAGATTAGGAACAAAAAGCCATCCTTAAACACAATGACGGCATCCTCGACCCTGATAAAACCTGCCTCTTACACCGCCTAAGGCAATCACATATGCAACACATAACCGCATCCACACAGAGACACGCACACACACCTGGGTCTCAAGTTGACACATGCATACACACACGGATCGTACACCTTGATGTGGACTTATGCTTAGTGTGTGTATGTATCTTACGAGTATGTATATATTGTGATATGTAAAATGAAGGTGATGCACTGTGCGGTGTCACGAGGTGCACTTGGCGTGTGTGTTCTTGTGACTTTTGAAGCAAAATGTTTCCTGTTGAGGAAGGCCCGTGGTCGAAATATATACAGTGCGAATTTGGATCTATTTCTTTGTTTTAATATGAGCATAAGGTTATTTTAGGCGTTTTTCTGACCCATATATATATATATATATATATGTGTGTGTGTGTGTGTGTGTATGTATATATATATATATATATATATATATATATATATATATATATATATATATATATATTGGTACAGATGGTTAAATACGTGGGAAAATAAGTCACACCTTGCTGGCGTGGCTAATGAGAGATCTGCAATCAAGGCGAACAGTGCGGTAAAGACCAGAAAAACAAACCGTTTAGCTGCCGGCAACAACCAACAAAAGAAAACCTATGATAGAAAACAAAAGGGACAATTACACATATCTAATGAAGGCATGAACGCATTAGGCTGGGTTGGGAAGGCATTAGCTTGGGTAAAAATCGATTGCTCATCGCCATGGACACAATTTCTCCTTTCTGTTATCCGCTACGTTCAGACATGTTTTAATCGGGACAGTATTCATAATAAGGATGAGGCCCACATTGTTGCGCCTTTTGAACACCTCCACATTTGATAAAAATGAGGCGTGAATACCAGTGGGGACAATATGTGCAAGATTTGGTGACAGGAAAAGGACGAGCAATATGTCTGACCAGCTATCCCCAACACACAGCATCCTGCAGCATACATTTTTTGTTGATTTTTGTGTTGCTTCACCGGCATCAACCCGATCTGAGGCGAAGCAACTGGCACCGCTGGAGCGGCCACCATCACAGCTATCGCCGGGCTGTCTTTTCCGCTATGCAAAACAACAGGATATCTCATAGCAAAACAGCATGAAGGCCTTCGCCAACTCACCATCGCATTCCGGTAGCGCGTTGTTGTGTAGCCTCTATTTTAGCCATCCTGGTTTAAAGATGCCATGCAATTATTGTGGTGTGTGCTTAGTGTGTCTGTTGGCAGTAATTTCAATATCTGGTGTTTTTCGAATGTGTTTTGTTGCATTGTGATAATTAATGATCATTTCACATATTAGTTATGCCAGTTAGCTCACAGTCATAGATTGAGCTCTGAAATCGATGATTGCAGGCTGAGGACGACAGCGGCCCAGCACACGAGGGTAAGAAGACCATTTATATTGCTTATATTGCTTTTACGGTAGATTATACTGAAGTCTGAAGACTGAAGAGTCTGTATCTGTGATGTCTTACTCTGGTAGTGGTATGATGCGATTATTAGATACTTGGCGCAGTATATTTTATTGTTACTTTTTGTCACTGAATCACTCCACATATGATTATATCAGTTTTTATATTTCCTTAGATAGATAATGGCACGTAAGGGCCATTAGCCTATGCATTTCAAGCTGCATATGATGACCATGATGTTGTTGGGCGTGAATGCATTTGAATACAAAAAGAAAGTCTTGATCAGAGGAGGTTTATCTTCAACTCGTGTTTCGAAAGTGAACAAGACCTTCAAAGATGACTTGAATTGCCTATGTGACCTTAATACAACCGGAAAGTCTTCGACCCCAAGACCAAGATGTTCTCATTTGTTACTCCCGTAAAGTGCGTAGTGCATACATCACAGCAGACTTTAGGAGCAATGCTGCCAGTCTTACAGGACAGGAAGCCATCCACACGGACGGACGCCATGGCATACACACGGCTTTGCTCACCCTCAGATTTGAGAGAGTTGTTTCCTTGTGCAAAGCTTGTGCACGGGGCAAAACATGAGGTGGCCGTGTAAAACGCTCCTGAGCATGGCTTGGTCAAGCTTGGTATTCGATTGATCTCTGCACTGCACCTGGCACGCCTTCTGGTCGTCCTGCCCTCCGCGGTCACGTATTAACCTGTATAGGCGAACCTGGCACCGTTGTCGTGAGGAACAGGCTCTTCACAGAAATGCAGGCCTGAACACACAGCATAAACCTGGACTCCTATATGCACTGCACACGCGTGTTAGTCATAGCTGAAACAGCTGTATGCCATTGTATTTGTTTCTACCAACATTTAAACTAATAATAAATATCATGAATTTGAACTTAAAGGGAGGATTTCGTACCGAGTTAAGTAAATGCTGACGACCCATTGCAAAAAGGAACGGCAGCACGCCTCTACCCACACATTAGATGCAGATAAATGCATTGTTCCCACACGGTACATGCAGATACATCATTGGTCCCACACAGTAGATGCAGATACATTGATTGTTCCCACACAGTAGATGGAGATACATTGATTGTTCGTTACCGCTCGTAATGCGAGTGGGAAATTTGACCGCCACCATACGGTGCTTCGAGATAATTTCTCTAGCCGTTCACGATATCACTTTGAAACTTGGAACCCTCATATGAGTCATCCTATTTAGAAAAACTGAGTTCCCATTTGTTAAGGCCACGGGGCTTGGTCGGGTCAAAGTCAGTCAACCTTGACCGTATCTGTGACCTTGACCTTGGTACGTGTCATGGTGCTGCAACAAGTCAGTTCTCTTTTTTGGTGGCAATGGAAAATTACTTTCCAAAAAAAGATTCCCAATAACCTTTTTGAAGGAACTAAGCTAAGCTTCAACTGACATTTCAAGATTGCCGCACCCAGAAAAAGAAACCCAGAATAATCACTTAGAGGTAAAGTTATCTCTTCAAGTTAAAGTAAGTTCTCCATGCATACTCTTCTGAAATTTTCATAAGGTAAGTTTTATGTGCTGAAGCTTAAGCCAACCGAAAGCAAGGCACATTAAACGGGTATAAAAGCATTAGAGTTCAACAATTATCATGCCTTGGGCAGCCATGTGCTTCTGTTCTCATATTACTGTTTGTGACTTGAAATTGAGGCATGAATTAGCTTTGTCTGACTCTTCTCCCAGTTTACTCGTGAAACACGCACCAATTCCGCTTACCCGCCAAGCGCAGCATGCAGCACCCGTACACCTTTCAGCAGCTTCATCTTATCATGCATTCACCGGAGTTGCACACCTTCAGCAGGGAGTTCGCCGAGATAAGAAGCCCTTCTCCTGGACGGTTTGTCTGGCCTCGCAAGTGGTTACCGCCGCGCACGCCATGGACTGAGTGGTCAGCCGTGACGACCTGGCCACTGGGCAGGCCAGATCAGGTCAGGTCAGAGCCATGTGCGATGTTCGGCTCCGAGAGGCGAAGCGACCAGCGTGCGGTGGCGCCCACAGACCTGCGAAGTTCCGACCGCTTGCGCTGAGTTTGCCACCGCTTGCGCTGAGTTTGCCACCGCTTGCGTTGAGTTTGCCACCGCTTGAAGCTGCACAATCCGGTGCAAAAGTCGGCGCTGGCTGGTGCGACGTACTCCGGCGCACACGAGGCGGCTGGTGCGACGTACTCCGGCGCACACGAGGCGGCTGGTGACACGCTCAGTGGCGCCACAAAGTCCACCCTCGACCTCAATATACTGGCGATAAGTTCCCGCAAACTAAAGTCCAGGAGTAACTTTTCGGGAATATCGGTCGCACGAAACAAAGGCCTCTGACAGTGCCGCCCGGCGGCATGCGACAGGGTAGCCACATGGTACCGCTGGTCTTCTATGGAACGATGTGGTTGCTGGGCTATACGAAGCTGTAGATGATATCTGGGTTGCTGAGATGCTGATTTTATGCAATGTGGTCCGAATTTTTTCATATGAAAATGATGTGGTTTAATGGTGTGATCTGGAGCGAATATTTTCATAAATATTCCTTGAAGATAAATAATATAGATAAATATTCTCAAATAATAAATACATTATCTCAAATAATAAATTTACCGAGTGAGTAAATAAAGATAAATATTATCTGCCTGCTGGATTTGAGCAATTGTTTTTATGTGATAGACCACTCAAAACTCCTGTCAAAATTAAGTCTCCACAGCATCGATACGTCCTGGTTTTCGGCTTATCTTCAGAACCACACCCAGAGTGTCAGCCTCACTGACAGTCTGGGTGTCGTCCATAAATCTGCCCCGTTGCCCAACAGCATCGGCGATTTTCAAGGATCATCTCTCGGACCTTTCATCTACTGCGTCTTCGCCAACGACCTCAGCCTGTTCGCCGAAGGTGCAGTGGTTATCCAATACGCCGACGACACCCAAATTTTGGTCAGTGGTAAGAAATCTGAAATTCAAAACGTCGTCGTTCACATGGAAACAGTTTTGGCCTCCCTCGACATCTGGTTTCGAGCAAATGGACTGAAAGTTAACGTTGCCAAGACACAGCTGATGCTTTTGGGCAGCCCACAAAATCGGCGTGCCTTACCGGATATCACGGTGAAATTTCGCGATCACTATCTACCCACAATTTCGGAATGCAAAAATATCGGGCTTATTTTCGATCGCTCGCTCAGCTGGGACTCGCACGTCTCAGAAGTGACTCGGCGTCGTTTTGGAGTTCTGGGTGGTCTATCGCATCTAAGGGGGCACCTTCCACCTGCTGTCATCTCGGCGCTGGTCAATGCTCTGGTCTTCTCGCAGATCCGCTACTGTATTTCTGTGTATGGTAACGGAACCAAAAAGAACCTGTCTCGCATTAAACAAATGATGAACTACTCGGCAAAAGTAATTTTCGGCCGTGAAAAAAAATTGACCATGTTTCGGATCTGCTGAGAAGACTGGGCTGGCTCAGTGCGGAGAACTTAGCCAGATACCACACCCTGTGCTTCACGCACAAGGTGCGCCGTCATGGTGAGCCAGAGTCACTGGCTCATGACCTCACCACCGTGGCGGAGGTTCGTGACCGAACCACCCGTCAGGACCATGACTTGTATGTCTCCCGGTCCCGCACTGAGATGGGGAAGAGGCGTTTTAGTTCCAGAACACCGCTTATGTTCAACTCGTTGCCAGCCGAGCTGCTGCGGCTTCCTGTACCGATACTTGGTCGCCACCTACGGCGTCACCTGTCCAACGTGTCGCCTGTGCCGGACTGATTTGCCGCTCGCCCCGCTGTATTTTTTTTCATTATGACATGTATAACCACCGGTTCAGCTGTTTTGTGATTTTGACCTTTTCTGCTCTGCTGTATTATCTAATTGACGCGAGGTTATAATAGCCACAAGTCCATTGTGGATTATCTCAATAAAAAGTATGTGTCTGAAGAAGTGCTCTTGCATGACGCATGAGTACCTACACAAGCTCCATAATTAAATCTACCTTCCTCCTTAAATCAAATAAAAGCGGTTGATTCCTAGCATTACTAGCGCACAGCAGAACGTCTGTATGAAAGAAGTTCAAATATCCCTTAATTACCTTAAATGGTACTTGAAAAAGGTAAAGGTAATGAAAAGGTAATGCAAGGCAAATCAAAATTGTTTACGTCATGGAGAACAGCCATTTCAAACACTCAATCTTTTCATTCAATAAAGATGGTTTACCAATGCACTTTCTTAGCTATCCACAACAAAATAAAATAAAAAGACATGCTCCTGTCTGATTGTACTTCGTACTTCAGTTCGGTCATCGATAAGTCGCCATTTTCCACCGCCCGCCACTGGCACTTGATGCAACAGGGTAAATCCGGGGCTGGCAAACAAGGTGCGCATCTCAGCGTTGTCATGACAACCTCGTGTGTGTTGGCATCAGGCCCTTGTCATCCCCATGCCTTCCTGCGTGTCGCCTCGAATGGTACAAATGACGTCATCTGGGGTACACCTTTAGGGCCGTTTTAATGGTTTGGTGTATATTAAAATCAAAATATTTTCAATTCAACTCACTTTCTAAACCTTCTAATATCGCGTCTGTGCACTTAGAATCTTGTTCAGCTGTTATTTTATAAGTTTCAGTTAGGCTGCGAATTAGACGACCACCATCACGAACCGCAGCGTTTTAGGGGCACACTTTTTCTCAAATTCTTAGATGACGCGGTCCAGTCATAAATGGCGCAGTTGTTTACATCGTAAGTTCTCTTGTAAGTCCCGTGCTTCATTTCACACCTTGTGTTCGCTGTCCCCGCGTTTTAGTTGAATTTTGTTTTATTGTGTTGTGTTGTGGTGTATCTTGTGCGTAGTTGCACGGTTAGCTGCAGATTTTGCTGTCGTTAATTAGTGATAGAAATTGAGATGTGTTCCGTATAAGGTATCTAATATGTTGATGCCGCTTATCCCGTAGATTTGCAGTTTCATGTAATTTCTGATTTCACGGAATGTCTTTTTCTAGTGCAATGCTTGTGAATATGCTGAACATGATGTGAACACTTATTTCCTCTGCAAATGCATACTTTTCAGTTGGGAGGCAGCATACCATGCAAAAATGGGCTTGGAGTTGGGTAATATAGCATAAAATGTAATGTTCCAAATGAAGAAAAATGATGTATCATAACCTAAACTAACCTAGCTTAGCCATCTATGCAAGAAAGCAATTTATTTTTGTTAAAATGGAAAATATCTGAACATTAAAAAAAATGTTCAAATTCATTAAAAGAAAACATAACCTTACCTAACCTATCCTGAACTGTTTTTGAAGAAAACTCAATTAAAAGAAAATCACCCACACCCCCAATTTTATTTTCAAACTTCCCACAAAACCCCAACCTAGCTGAAATTAACTAAACATGACCCCCTTGTATGCTTCATGGAGGTATAATGTGTGTAAAACGTGTTCAGTGTTTACCTTAAACTGTAGTAATATATCCTACATATTGTGCTTATCCTACATATTGTGATTGAGATTGAGAAAGTGGCATAAAATTCAGTGTCAGTATCCTAGGTTTTATTTTTCAAACATCTGGAAGAAACATCTGGAAAGAATAGAGTTTTCAATCAACATGCTTAAGTTTCCAAGAGATGGAAATACATGCAAGACTTAGTTGACAAAGTGAAAAAGAGCTGATAGAGTTCATCAAACCAACTCATTAATTTGGTCCAACCACTTTACCTCTGATGATTATGATCCTGGCTATCTGATGCAGCTGAAGCTGATGCTGCAATGGCAATGCCTGCCTCTTTCGAAACCTGGTGCCATTCCATGAATTAACCTGCCTACCAGATTTGTATGGTATGAAGTGTTGAATCATGCATGTCTGTTGTGCTTGCTGTATTTTGGAGAATCTTATCATTGTATAGCTAAATGAAGAACCAGTTCAACTAGTTTGATGCCACTTCAATTCACATGAATATAGCACGACCACCATCAGTAAACTGGGACTGGAGCGTGACGGCCTTGCTGTCGTTGCCAGCTTCGTCGCCTACAAAATGAGGCGTGTCAATACAGCGCTTGGCTGTTCGACATCTGAAGCACCGGAGGCGCTCCTGACAACTGTGTCCAGCTCTTGGCTCACCACCATCGGTTGCGGCCGGCTCTACGTGCCACAGACCTGGTAGACGGTGCCGGTAGACCAGTTGAATTCTTATTTCTGCTCCATCCTGGGCCCCAACCTGCACCGGTGAGGCCAGCATTGCGAGGCGCCTGGTAGGCGTCATCAGCAGCCGGCGGCCGAGGCTAGATGTCTGTGTGGCACGGAGGCTGACTCGAGTTGGGATGCATGTGCGCATCGGCTGGTTGCACTATAATTCTGCTCGGCAGAGCGCAGAGAGGCGGGCATCTAGGCAGGTGCGCCAGCATGTCACCAGCCAGCGATAGGATGTCCACCCTCACACTGCCGGTCATCTGTCACTGTCCCTGCTGTGTATCGTGTCGTGTCGCCCGGTTCTACTCTTTTTCTCCGTGTTTGCTGCTGCCGCCGTGACCGCCAGTTAGCGGACTGGCGGCGCCCCCTGTGCTGCCCGTCCTGGCGGCACTTTGCACTGCTTTCGTGTCACCCGATCCTGCCGTATTGTTAGCGTGTTTTGCTGTTGCGACTGTGACCATTGACGGGTTGGCGGCGATCCCTGTACCGGCTCGTCCTGGCGGCACTTGACAATGCTCTCGTATCGCCCGGTCCCGCTGTCCTGTTGGCGTGTTTTGCTGCTGCCTCTGTGACCAGGGGCAGATTAGCGGCGCTCACTATGCTTGTCCGTTCTGGCTGCTCTTGGCTCTGGCAGTGCTATGTGGCAGGTGTGACGTATGCCACTTCATTGTTGCTTGTATCTATCATTTGGTCTATGAACATTGATTGGAAAGAACGACATGCAAAGTCACTTTGCTCCACGAACTTTGATTGCGATCATTCATTCATGCTCTGAACCGGAACCAGCACAGAAGCCGACTAGGTCGACTACGCCGATGCGTAGGAGCGTTTTGGAATGATACAGATCTAGTCCTGAACGCATTGCTTTGGAATGCCACCAATACATGCCTGGCCGCTTTTGGAGCCCCATGTTTCCAGTCCGTCCGTCGAATGTAGCCTCCTAACTAGAGTGAAATTTTGCTTACTTTTGGGAGGCGTTAGCCCCCTTTAAGACTGACGTGAGCCCACCTTCCCCAAATAATTTCATATTTTAACATGTGGCGCTAATGTGGCCTCTCGCCTGAAGGTCTTCCTGTTACCTCCAGGTATTGCGTCCCCCAAATCATTTTCTGAAAGTTCCACCCTCGTTGAGCTGGCACGGGGGCTTACCGATGCCCCCATAAAAAGGAATGTCTGCCTCTCACGTGCTCCTTGTGGTACTGTCGGTCTGAGAAAAAAAATTGTCACCTTCCTTGACATCTAAATCAGGGGCGTTGCCGCATATAGAGGGGGATGAAAAGGTGCTTCGGTGAATTACTTTTGCCATGCAACACCACAAGCACAATGCTACATTTGATACAGATTGGGGCTCTTCCCCCCCCCCCCCCCCCACCGCCCTCCACCTGGTTCCATCATGGCGACGACCACGCTTCAGACACGTCCTTACTCCATCCCGCCGCGGTAAGATGTTAATTCTCTGCCGTATTTGACTTGTCCTACCTCCCTTTGCACGCTCTTTCGGGTATAATATGCGCATGAAAGGTATTGGAGATCCCTTCAGAGACTATGACGCTCTAAGTTTTGCACCTAAACCTCCTAAACCCTCGTTTTCTCCTCCGTAGTGTACACACGTTGCATATCTTCGAAGCGTGTAAGCGGCTGGCCCATGTTAAGTGTGTACCCCTGATGACGTCATTTAAGGACCTGCGCAAAAAGCTGCGCAGTAGGGATGACGCCACCTGGTATATATCGCCTTGGTTGGCATGATAAGCACATAATGAATGATGCATTATATGAAAGGATAGGTTACAATTAAATACGGAATAGCGACGTGGCGTTCGTCACATGGTACACACGAGGCGTCACGTCATCATCCTGTACCGTCAGACTGCCGGTACACAGGAGGCGTCACACCATCATCCTGTACTACCCTTGCTGATGTAGTAGCTTATGTCACAAATTGCATCGAAAGGCGCCGCGTTTGTCTGCTCGCATCAGTAGATTTGTCTAGTGCCTTCGATTCTCATAGCCGACTCTTGACCAAATTAGAGTGGTACGGCATCGACAGCTCTTGGTTTAGATCTTACCTTTCAAATCGCAGACAGGTAGTTCGGCCCGGAAGACTTGTATGCAACGTATCCTGTGGTGTTCCACAAGGAAGTTTGTGTGGTCCAATTCTGTTTTTGTTGTACACAAATGATCTTCTCTCACACATAGGTGATGTCTTTAAAGTCGTTGCTTACGCTGACGACACACAGGCGATGTTGTCATCGAAATTGGAGGACATAATGTATGCCAAACGCCGTCTCGAATCGTGCTTGGAAACTATGTGCTCGTGGTACCGTGTAAATCTTCTCAAGCTCAACCCATCTAAAACGCAATTTGTGATTTTTGGTTCTCGCCAGATGATCGCGCGGCTGCCTAGCATCAGCCTCTCTGTTCTTGGATCGGATATTTCACGTGTCTCATCTATCAAAAACCTGGGTGTGACCATGGACGAATCGTTAACATGGAGTGAACAAATTGGCGATATTGCTAAGAAATGTAACCGCATTATCTTTCCTCTAGCCAAGCATGTACGTTCTCTTACTGAAGAAACGCTGTCGAAGTTAGTGCTTGCACTGGTTTTCCCCCATGTAATGTACTGTTGCTCAATCTGGTCTGCTGCATGTGACACCGAGCGCGTGCGAATCCAAAAAGTCATAATGAGGGCGGCTAGGATCATAACTAGGACCTCTCGCTATGGTCATATATCGCATGTTATTGAGCGGTTAGGCTGGCCTAGCTTACAACGCTTTGTCGACATTAGGGATTGCTCACTGGTTCATCTTGCAGTGCATCACTCGGGAGCACCTGAAACCCTGCGTGATCTTGTGACATTGAGAAGTGATGTCAGCTCTCGATCTACGCGATCAACACCGTTTTCAGTAGAGCGCCCACGCCTGAAAACTTCTTTTGCGCAACGCTCTTTCATGTACCGTGCTGCAGTTCTTTGGAACAGTCTCCCCGAGGAAGTTAGGGCCGAGAATATGCGACTGGCTTTTAAGTTTAAGCTGAAGGAGGCGCTGAAAAGAGCTGTACGTGGGAATGTTTGAGTATTGTATGCATGTGTTTTTAATGTTTTAGTAGCCTCCTGTCCCACCCTTTTTTTTTTCTTTTTTTAGCGTTTTTGACATTTGATACTGAGTGTCTCTTGGTACCAATACAAGGATTGATTGATTGATGATTGTACCGTCAGACAGCCGGTACACACGAGGCGTCACGTCATCATCCTGTACCGTCAGACAGCCGGTACACACGAGGCGTCACGTCATCATCCTGTACCGTCAGACAGCCGGTACACACGAGACGTCACGTCATCATCCTGTACCGTCAGACAGCCGGTACACACGAGGCGTCACGCCATCGTACTGTCATCGTAGTGATGTGTATGGGGCAGTTGGTACCCTACTAAAATCGACTTCGCCTGCCCTGGTGGTGTGCCAGCACCTCAGGTTAAGCAACGCTGCCCGAGGATATGTGCCCGGGCACGATGTTGTTGGTCAGGCCCGTGCATGGCACTGGTGTCGGCCCCTCTCCTTTGCTTCGTCGACCCCTCTCGGCGTGACGGAGACAATTTGGCGCGAAAATCGATGCGCCGACGGCTTCCAAAGATTATCCTTTGTGCGTCGCGTTGTTATTGGGGTGGACTCGGGTCCGGGAATTTATATCTCCCTGGCCGTCGCATTCACTGCGCGAGGCGGAACGATAATGAAGCAAGCCATCCTCCGGCCGCTGCATCTCGATCGGGAGTAGAGAGAAACGCCGGACCAGGCTCCAGGAAGACGCAGACGGAAGGATACAACTATACTACGACGGCGTTGTGCAGATAAGATACCCAGTGGCAGAGGCAGATCCCAAAATTTTGATCGGAGGAGGCACTGCCTGGAGGGGCGCCATTTCCCGTTCTGCAGGGGCACCTTTTCTACACAGAGTGGTGCGTTTTCTATTATCTTCGTGACAATTAGCATTAAACGTTCAACGCAATATGAACTTGAACGATATTATTTCATCTGCGCGTTTCTGGGAACCTTACCACCAGTTGTCTGTTACAACCCACAATGAGGAGAACGAAGGATATCAGCTGCACGTATGTGATCAGCTGGGTGACAGTCCTGTGGCACTCAGTGCAAGGAATGACAACATTAGCTGAATAGCTGAGGGTCAGTTGTGTGGAATACCCCCCCCCCAGTCACTGGAGTATTCCAGCTGCACGCTCGCTGATTGGCGAACTATGCTTCCTGGTTTGGGGAGGTCAAGCCCATTCTGAAGGGGTCAAATAGCGGGAGCCGGGTGAAAGTTTTGTACGATGAAAAAGCCCCCCCCCCTCCCCCTCCCCAGTAATTTGGAGCATTGTTGGCATATAACTGAGTTTTGTTCACAAATGACGCTTGTGGGAATTTAAGAACATCGATAACTATTTCCTCAACATGGTCGGTTTGGGGCCATGTCCAGAGTCAGCGTGTCTCTAGGCAGCTTGTCGTCAGTGGCGTCTCTAGGCAGCTTGTCGTCAGTGGCGCCTCTAGGCAGCTTGTCGTCAGTGGCGTCTCTAGGCAGCTTGTCGTCAGTGGTGTCTCTAGACAGCTTGTCGTCAGCGTGTCTCTGGGCAGCTTGTCGTCAGTGGCGTCTCTAGGCAGCTTGTCGTCAGTGGTGTCTCTAGGCAGCTTGTCGTCAGTGGTGTCTCTAGGCAGCTTGTCGTCAGTGGTGTCTCTGGGCAGCTTGTCGTCAGTGGCGTCTCTAGGCAGCTTGTCGTCAGTGGTGTCTCTAGGCAGCTTGTCGTCAGTGGCGTCTCTAGGCAGCTTGTCGTCAGTGGCGTCTCTAGGCAGCTAGTCGTCAGTGGTGTCTCTAGGCAGCTTGTCGTCAGCGTGTCTCTAGGCAGCTTGTCGTCAGTGGTGTCTCTGGGCAGCTTGTCGTCAGTGGCGTCTCTAGGCAGCTTGTCGTCAGTGGCGTCTCTAGGCAGCTTGTCGTCAGTGGCGTCTCTAGGCAGCTTGTCGTCAGTGGCGTCTCTAGGCAGCTTGTCGTCAGTGGTGTCTCTAGGCAGCTTGTCGTCAGTGGCGTCTCTAGGCAGCTTGTCGTCAGTGGCGTCTCTAGGCAGCTTGTCGTCAGTGGTGTCTCTAGGCAGCTTGTCGTCAGTGGCGTCTCTAGGCAGCTTGTCGTCAGTGGTGTCTCTAGGCAGCTTGTCGTCAGTGGCGTCTCTAGGCAGCTTGTCGTCAGTGGTGTCTCTAGGCAGCTTGTCGTCAGTGGCGTCTCTAGACAGCTTGTCGTCAGTGGCGTCTCTAGGCAGCTTGTCGTCAGTGGCGTCTCCAGGCAGCTTGTCGTCAGTGGCGTCTCTAGGCAGCTTGTCGTCAGTGGCGTCTCTAGGCAGCTTGTCGTCAGTGGCGTCTCTAGGCAGCTTGTCGCCAGTGGTGTCGGAGCCGCCAGCGCGTTTCTAGGCGCCTGTGTTGTCTGTCTTCAGCTTGTCAGTGGCGTCTGTAGGCAGCTTGTCGTCATTGGTGTCGGAGCCGCTAGCGCGTCTGTCTTCAGCTTGTCGTCAGTGGCGTCTGTCTTCAGCTTGTCGTCAGTGGCGTCGTTGACTATGTCTGACGGGTCGAACAGTCGTCACCCGCCCGCCGTCGGAGGGGTTGGGTCTGACCATGCCGGACCGTCATCGCTCCCCCGGCGCTGACGAGCTCCGCTGTAATTGTCGGTGTGCGTGTGGGGACGCGTGCCGGGCGAGGGTGCGTGCGTGTGGGGCGAGCCGTGTGTGTGTGTGTGTGTGTGTGTGTGAGTGTGAGCGTGTGCATTGGCGCGCCTGTGTTCCGTGGAAGTATCACCAGTTGATGCGTGGCAGGTGCGACAGCGCACGGTGAAGTTCTGCTCGTCAGCGTCAATTTCTCAGCTGAATTCTGCTCCCGCGTCGGAACTCCACTATGTGTGATCGCACTCTTCCTTTCAGCAGTGCAATGGGCAGTCCTGCCGCATGCAGGATAATTTCGGCTGCTCGCCACTTTGCATCCACTTCCGATAATGCATGCAGTGTTGGCAGTGAAAGCGCAGAATCACGCGTGCGGTGAGATCGCAGTGCTTCACAGTAACTTGACTCAGACCAATTTGATGCCATTGGGATGCTGCATAATTTGAGCAGGCCATAAAGCACCCCCTCCTTCAGACCATAAAGCGCAGTGTAGTGGACACGTGTACGGGAAATATGACATGTACCCTCTTGTTGCCTCCGCTTGTCTCTGCCCTTGCCTTTTATAGGAACTGCATAAATATGGGGGGGGGGGGCTTCTCTGCTAATTGTATTCCATGTGGCACGCGCATGTATGAAGTTGTTAACCACGTCACGTGTCCCCGAAACGTGAGTAATGAAACAGCCCAACACACAAGGAGTTTGGAGTCAGGAGAGAGCTGTCTCTTATCACTCTATTACTCACATACACCCTGTCATTTATCGTGGTGTGCAAACTATTGCTGAAATAAGGTTTATGTCTGCCATGGTTATGAAATTCGGTCAGGGATGCCAACTGGGGAAGCTACAAAACAAAAATATAACATACAACTCCAGTAGTACATACATACATGCATGCATACATGCATACATGCATATATATATATATGCATATATACATGCATGCATGCATAAATGCAAGCATGTACACACACACGCATACGCACACATATACAAGCACAACTCACGCATACACACATATACCGCAAGGAACATTTATCACCGAAAACATACGTGTAAACCTAGATTCAGCACAATATAAAGGCGTAAAGTGGACACAATGCACGTCCCATCCCGTAAAGAAATGCAAGAAATGCAATGTAAGAATGAGAGAGAGGGGGAGGGAGAAGCAGAGGGGATGCAGATGAGATGAAGAGAGGGAGGCAGAGGGGAGGCAGAGGGAGAGGATGGAGAGGGAGAGGGGAGGGAGGGAGGGATAGAGAGGGAGAGAGAGAGAGGATAAGGTAACAAGGGCACTGGAAAGAGGACGCGGGAACAGTAACCATTCTATGAACTTATGAACCGCATGATAATGGCGGGATCAAGTACCATGAGTGAGTTTGTACATTCAATGAGGGTTTGTTGCAATGCGGTACTTCCGCTGGCTATAGGTCAGCTGTGTTCTTGTATGTTTGCAAGATTGTAACCTCAAAACATGAAGACGATGTGCTGTCGTCAGGGTGATTATCTGTGACGTGGTCCCCCATATGAGTGGTTCTGTTTTCGCTTATGGCTGCCCCAGGCTGCAAATTGTACTGCAGGCTTGAATGTCTTTTGGTTTCTGTGGTATAAGTTGGGTTTTTGGGCATCGTAGACGGCCTATCTGATACATTACGCTGCATACAAAAACCCTCAACATTTTCAGAACGGGCATTGCAGTGCCTGTTGCTGTGGCACGATCCAGAACGGTTCCGCTCTGGATCCCGTATTTGGTGATCCGAGAATGACGAAGTTCTTGCTGGCACTTGGTGGACATGCTGGTTTCGGTGCAACGAAGCTGACTGGCCAGACCCATCAGGGCCTCCCAGTGCTGCCAAATCCATCTGAAACTCGGGAGGCTCCCTCGCCTGCCTGGCGTGCCAGGGATCCATGATTTCCCTCGCCTGCCTGACGCTCAATGGATTCATGGTCACGATGGGTAGTTTCTGCAAAACGATAACTTAATCACCAAACGGGGAATAACGTCGTAAGTGAGATCGATGAACAACTTCCAGTGTTCTTGGCTCCAGGTAGGAAAAATTCGATCGGTTTTGACAGATTTGCGTAGGTGGTGTAAGCAATATCGACCCACCAATTGCATCTTGGAAGGATTTAGCGATGAAATAGCGACGGTGAAGAAGGGCTGGCGCACCGTGATATCTGCTAACATGGCACCGCAAGCAAAGAGTTATTGATTGTTACTTCGTCAGTCATGCTGCTCAAGATTGCACTGCATTATATCACAGTAAAGTGAATCAAGGAACGTTCTTCAAAATATACTTAATTATCTCTTATTGCACTTGTTCTTGCAATGTACTTCTATGCATTGTTTCCCAGATCAGCTGAAATCACGCCATCAACATAATTTCATTTAGCACAGCAAGGACTGGCTGGCAGACATTAATAACTGGCTAAATTTAAGCGTTCAATTCCTAGAAAACACAGATTCAGATCAAATGATTTTACGAGTGGCTATGCCGTGACCAAGCCATTCCAATGAGTGTTACAAGACAAACATGAACACTAGTCGTGATTTTAATAGCGCCAAGGCCAGCTATGGTTGCCTAAATAACTTGGTTGCATCTGCGGTCACTTCATCTCGGAACATGGAACAAAAAAATAACAGGGCGCTTGATGCGTTGGTCCCACGTTGATGCTTGGTATGGTGGTACCCTTGTTTGCCTGCCTACCTGTAGCTCCACAGTTGACCCTACGCTATTCGGAGAAACCACGTGAACATCCGTGGTAACAGATAGGGCTTTTAAATATAATTCTGAGTTGCGGCTCAAAGCTGTGCAATAAGTGTGCAGTGTTCGTCTAAACGGGAATGTATAGTGCTGGGTAGAGGAGCACACCGTTCAAAGCTAGGTGCCAAGCAGATCAAAGCTACGATAATTGTTTCCCCATCTCTGACTACGATTTGTAGTTTTGGTTATTTTATCTTTACTTCATGATCGCAAGGTATTCTTTTTTCGCAGCTTCGTTAACCACGAAAATAACTTGTATTCCCTTCAGTTGGTAACCAGTTCTCTGGTCTCACTATTATTTATTCCACGTAGGTGCATATCAGCACCAGGAGGTCTTTAATGTTTATGCTTGAGTTGTGGCAAATATTTACAGTTTGCAAGCCGCTCGTTTGCCCAGCACAACAGACTGAATGGATATGAGAAGCCTTGGAAAAAGTGTTTACTGATGATGAGACAAATTGGACCGATGTGCGTCGGTGACCTGACATGTGACCAGTAGCAGCATCCTTGACACGGCTCGATGAACACCGCCGAACAAATCGGGGCACAGATGAGACGTGGGCCCCGCTGGGGCAGGCTGGCAGGGTTGTTGCCGAGCAGGACAACGCCCCTTGGCCTGGTGACTGCTCATATCTGAATTATGCAAGAGATATTTAAATTCATGAGCCACCTTTTGCATGTTCTTGCGAAAAGTATCGCTGGCAATGCAAATGCAGTGTGATTTGTGAGCGATGTTCGCCTGCCGAAAAGTTCAACTAATTTGAATGACTATGCCAAAAGAAATTATCCCATCCGGAATAAGGCGCTCTATATGGTGATGCAAAATACAGTACCTATTAAGCATCACACTTCGGCATTATTGCAGTCATTTGGAATAAGTGCGTCGCATCATTCTATGCGTATGGAAAGTGGCGAATGGCTACGTAGGTTGCATTGAACAGACATCATTGTTTCAATCTCATATGGATTTGTGAACAATTAGGCTGAAACGTGCACAGAAGGCACCGCTATGTATTCCGAGCTATGCACCAGCACATCTGCATGCGATTCAGAGGCACGGCAGGCTCATATCTTCATTGTTGCAGCTTATCGCACATTGGTGGCGTTGTTCGCAACAAGCATAGATGGCAGCTTTTTGTTATTCTTACAACAACGTTTCTGAATATTTCCGCGCTACAAACATGGCAAATATTGGTCATTGCATATCATCTGATAAATTGTATACGTATCTATTCTTCCCGCGTATTAAAATTTCAGGAGAATTAAAAACCCTAATTATCCACAAGTTTCCGATATGGCACAAGCTGTTAAGACAAATGATCTATGTTAGCGAACAGGTGACTAACGCTAACTTGGGGTGCCGGGAAGAATCTTTCTGCATGCAAGTCTGAATAAAAATGGCCCCTGCTCAGAGCTGTTGGTAAATAGCTCTCGCAAGGGCCGTTGAATATAAGTTAAAATTTGAAATACATATCTCCTTGCACAAATGGATTTGCGAAGAGACGAATCAAGGTTTGCGAATCATGTGTCGTATTAATGCATGTTGATGTTATTTGTTTTTTAAAGTCAATCTCTGAAGGGGTCGTGAAAATCCCAAACCAATTTTAAAGCTCATTCTTTGTCCTTCACAATATTAATACTAAAACACAAAGCTTTTCGCATTCTTTTAGCCAAAGCTGTCTTGAAACGACAATTCCCGAGGCCTGAAGTTGGCAATGCAGGGGCGAAGTTCACTGGACTCTCACTACATAACACTACATAACATTGGACTCTCACTACATAACACTACAAACATTGGCCTCTCACTACATAACACTACATAACATTGGACTCTCACTACATAACACTACATAACATTGGACTCTCAATTCTCACTGGAATTATATTTATTTCAGTCCGGTCTTCCACATTTGCCTGCGCTTCATTAGTATAGGATCAAAATGAGCACGCGTTTCTCGGAATGGCCAAGAGGGATGTAAGTAGCGATCACTTCCGAAGGGCCAACGCGAACTATGTAGAACGCCAATATCTCGGTCTTTTTCATTTCATGTCGCTCCAATGAGAACTTTTGTGAACAAATGTGCTTCCTGCAATCTGGAAGGCAGAAATATCAGAATTGCTGTCTAATCTCTGGAGCGGACAAGTTCATGTCTTGTACAACTTGTTAGAAGCTTACACCATAAGCATTAGCATGGAACTTCGGCCTTCAATGCACAGAGGCAATATGTCAGCTGAATATTTTCAAATGCTGGCAAATAATGGGGAGCTAAACGAAGGGTTCAATACAATTAGAATATAAATCATTCGTGCCGTGAAAGCCGCCCAAGTCAGGATTGGCACACACAAAGCCAGCTAATGCTATCAGGCCGCATTGTGTCCAACACTATTCACGAATCAAAACGGAGCATAACAGCCAGCCAACAGCAGCTGCTCCCCATCTGCGAGCCGATAATTACGGTCCTCTATCCTCCAGCGGATGGCACTTTGCCTCTGCTAAGGAAGACAAATGTACGGTCCGCCGTGCACCAAACACGCCGTCCGCCGCTCTGCATCGGGGCAGACGTGAGAACGTCGCCCGTGAGCGGTGCATCACGTGTCACGTGGCGCGGCCCCGTCGTGCTGCGGCGTCGTTCAGTGGTCGCGGGCGGGTGCCGGTGGGCCGGGACGGTCTCCACACCCTTGATTATACGGCCTAGTCCACACCGACCTCAGTCACCCGCAGTACACCGTGAACTCGGGTCACTCCGCGCCTGGACCGAGAGTCGCCGTTGGTACATGGCGGCGAAGGTCACTCAGCTGCCAACTGGAGAACGTGCCATGCACGGACCTGAACCAACCGCCCGCGGGCACAGACGGTGGTCGCCATAGGTCGTCATAGACCGCAGGGGTCAACTAGCTCCAGAATGGATGTCATCCTGTGTATAGACGGAGGTCACCATAGTTCGGCATAGAGCGCAGAGGTCAACCAGCTCCAGAATGGAGGTTATCCTGTGCGTAGACGGAGGTCTTCATATACCGTGAAGGGCATTGAGCTGTTGACAAGATAGAGGCCATCCCACGTCTGAATCGGTGGTCACCATATGTCGCCATAGACCGCACAGCTCATCGCATAGATTGGAGGCCATAGACTAGAGGCTATAGACCGGAGGTCATCTCATGCATGGGCCGAAGGTCACCATGCGTCGTCATAGACAGCGGAGGTCATCCAGTTATAGAATGGAGGCCATCCCATGTATGGAACGCAGGTGGACAGAGGTATCGACCGCGGAGGTGACTTAGATATAGCACGAAGGCCATCTATGCACTCAGCTATAGCATGGAGGACATCCATGTGACTCAGCTACAGCATGGAGGCCATCCATGTGACTCAGCTGTAGCATGTTGGCCATCCATGTGACTCAGCTTCAGGAGCCCTCCATGTGACTCAACTGTAGCATGGATGTCCCCATGACAGCTATAGCACGGTGGCCCTCCATGTAACTAATCTATAGCATGGAGGCCATCCATGAGACTCAGCTATGGCACGGAGACCCTCCATGTGACTCAACTTGGAGGCCATCCATGTGACTCAGCTATAGCATGGAGGCTATCGATGTTAACACCCGAGGTCATCTCACGCCACCGTGACCGGAGACCTACACACGTGCGATGCGACCTCGACCCCCGGCTGGTCGGCGCTCCACACGTACTCGTGATTGGAAGATACCATACGGGCGCCGTGACGTCATCTAGTCACGTGACGTCGCGCCGCCGGTCCGACGGCAGGTGGTCGGGCGGTGTCCGGAAGTTCACTTCTCGTAGTGACGGGCGCCGTGACGTCATCTAATCACGTGACGTCGCGTCGCCGGTCCGACGGCAGGTGGTCGGGCGGTGTCCGGAAGATACCATACGGGCGCCGTGACGTCATCTAGTCACGTGACGTCGCGTCGCCGGTCCGACGGCAGGTGGTCGGGCGGTGTCCGGAAGATACCATACGGGCGCCGTGACGTCATCTAGTCACGTGACGTCGCGTCGCCGGTCCGACGGCAGGTGGTCGGGCGGTGTCCGGAAGATACCATACGGGCGCCGTGACGTCATCTAATCGCGTGACGTCGCGTCGCCGGTCCGACGGCAGGTGGTCGGGCGGTGTCCGGAAGTTCACTTCTCGTGGAGTGGAGGTGGTGAGCCCAGCATGCCAACACCAGCTGTGGCGTCGAAAGAGGTCCACAATGTATAGGAGCTGAGAAAATAGCAGTTGTTGGCGGAACGATTTCGTGACAATAATGTAAAAAGGAGCGTTGTGAACTTTGGGTGACCTATTGCAGTTGAATGAAGTTGCATTGCGGGAAAGCCAATCCAGGAAGTCAAATGTATGTTCCGAAGGGAATTAAAACAAGCTTCTAGCAGGTGTTCGTTTATGCACATTTTGATTTCCATGATGATGTTGCCAGGTAAGGTGACCTCAGGTCGAACGCAGTAGAGTATCGAGGGGACGACAGAAGGGAATAACCATTTCCTGTTCATATGATTTTTTATTAGGTTAGCTTTCTGGCTACAAATTGGAGCACGGCCAAACGATGTCGTGGCTCACCTTGTTCTCTTTCACCCATCCATCCATCCACCCATCCACCCATCCATCCATCCATCCACCCATCCATTCCTTCCGCTTCCTCCATCCATTCTGTGGTAATCCTGGCTACGTTGTCGCTCGGAGGTCTCCCATCCATCCAGCCATCCATCCATCCACCCATCCATTCCTTCCGCTTCCTCCATCCATTCTGTGGTAATCCTGGCTGCGTTGTCGCTCGGAGGTCTCCCGCGTGCTCCACAGATGCACTCAGCATAATCGGACGAGATGACTACCTGCCGCCGACATCTGCCACCGACTCGCACTCGGCGACCCGGGGTCACCGACCGCGCGCGCCCAAGGTCGTCACTGGCTGGCGCCACGTGCCTGGGGGCGTGACGAGGGCGCGCGAGAGGGCGTGGCGTGTCAGTCGTGCACAGAGACCGCCGGAAACGACCGAACACAGGAGGTGTGAGAGCCCTTCCCGGGGAGTGATTGTCGACTGGCCTGGCGGAATCCGCAGCCGGAATTGCCGGCGTGTTTGCGTGTCGGCGATGCGGTGGCGTCCGTGCCGGCGCGCCGCGGTACACAGAGTTTAGCGGATGCTTCTGATGCGTGCTCCACGTTGTGCCGCGCTGCGGGGAGGCGGTACGTCATCCGTGACGTCACCGCTGGCATTGCTCATGGTGTGGTGGCGGATGAGCAGGGCACTGGCCATGTGGCCATGTGGTCATGGCACTGGCTAGTGGGGGCCATGTGGTCGCGGTACGCACTGGAGGGCAGAGCAGCGTAACCGGGATTTTCTAATGGGAGAGTCTCATTTTATGTGCCTTACATGTAGGCCTTCGGCCCCCGTAGTAAGGATGGTCATTGTATGACGTCATCAAGGGAAACACTTTGGGTCCGGCCAGGGAGCTACGTCTTCCCACACGGACAGTTTGTTTTCGGAACCGCCGTTCGGACGATCAGAGCACATGTCGCACTACAGACAGTCCAGTGGATCTGAGGTTTTGCCCACACCTGAAGAGGGGGGAGTGGCTTTTCGAAGAGGGTCAGTTGTCTCATTGATCCCGCCTTATCCCTCCCCCCCTACGCCCCTACGGAAACCGTGCTGCCGTGATAAACGGATCTGAACTTCGAAATAATTGTACTCTATTTAGTGCTGGTCGGGTTTGTGTCCAATTTGGCTGCCGCAGTTCAATTGCGCTTCGAAACAACTGCCGAGCGATCTGCTTGCTGACCGGAGGAGTTACGTCATCAAAACAACTGGGCAGGCGCACCAAGTTCACGCAAGAAAAACTGATGCTCTGTCGTCAGTTTGGAGGATCTTTCTTGCCGCTGCTCAAGGAAAAGTCTGTTGGCTGAGCTGGGGTGGGGGGTGGGCGGGGTGCGCCCAGAATTTGTCCAGTCTTAGCTTCGGGTGGCAACAATTTATAATTCGAAGTGCACAATCCATGGCATTGAAGAGGCATACAAAGTTACATCCGTCCTTCTTGAATGACCAGCATTGTGATGTGGTGGGTATATGCTCCTTCTTGGGGTTTTCCATCGCTTTCAGAGACAGGAATTCCCTGACAGATGCACAAATGTGCTTGGAGATGAAGATCAGGAGGGTCGAATCCATTTGGGTGGTGATATTCGGGATAAAAGGACTTGTTTGATGGAGCGTTTTTTTCCTCTTCGTTTGTTTTCTATCATGTTTCACTACACAGTGATGTGTGGTACGAACCGAACTCCCATTGTCTGCATCATTGAGTGGAATAATTTTGGTTAATAATGGACGGTCTGTAATAGAGCATTTGAACATAAATGGGTGTTCGTTCATTTTGAGGATGTCTGGATGCGATGCACCCACTGGATTACCGTAGTCTGACGCTTCCGATAGCAGCTTGTCGCCCACTTGTGAAGTGATTGTAGCCCATGATTCGCTGTTTTGGGGACAGTGACAGCCATAATGAAGTCAACAATGTGACGCCTATGAATATGGATTGCCCGTGAATTGGGAATAGAGATACTTCCCACCGGGAATTGGGAATAGAGATACTTCCCACCGGGAATTCTCGCGGATTGAAGCGACCTGTACCTGTGACCAGAAAGTAGGCTTGTGTCATTAAAGCTTGCCGATGCTACGAAAACTGGAGTATGTGGTGTAACAGGAGCTGGCCAATCAGCGGCCAGAGTAATTAGGAAATATGATGATTGCTATTATTTCGACAAAAGGTCTCCGGACAGCTGGCTTTCAAACTATCGCCTTTTCCTGTAGAACGCAGAAATTAGGTGAAGTAGAACAATAGCGTCGCTGCATGAAACCGGCCGCGTCCTGACCACGCCATTGAACAGCTGCCATCCCTCAGAAACCACCAACCTCACGCGAAACACACGCTGCCAGCACCAGTCTGACGTCAGAATTCCGGTATGGCCGGGCGGCTGTGACGTCACGTCGTGCCGCGGACGGTGAAGCAGCGCCATGGACGGTGACGTGTTCACAGCGCCGTTCGATGGGGCGGCTACTGCTGGCCGTGTTCGGGGTCAGACTGAGGAGCATGACGTAGCGGTCATGTGGCACGCCCGTGCCGGCCGTCTGGGCACCGCCAGCAGATGTGTCGGCGCCGGCGTCGGCATTAGCCGCTTCGGACTAGGCCTCAATAGTGAGAAAGTGGAGTGCAAGCGGTCATAGAAATCGCCATAGAAAACGAAGAGATGCCCCTTTGAATGATCCGATTCATCACGCTCCAATAGTGATGGTCGCTTGCAGACACTTATTTAATAACGCCTCGTTTTGGGAGCTTTGGTTGGTTATTGGTTTTACGACACGTCGACCGTTGAGTCATATAGCATCGCCAATCTCTCACGCCGATTGGTCGCGGGCGAAGAGTAGCGACAGGTGAGACTCAAACCCACAATCTTTCGATTGTGAGACGAGCATCTTACCCCTAGACCACTCGTCCCCCTTTTGGGAGCTTTAGGACACCCCGTTAACCGTATTTCTGTGTGAGGGATTCCGCTCTCTCCTTCCTCTAAGATCTTGGCGTTCTATTTCCAAACCGTTCGCGCGAGATATCTGAAAATAGTTGGCGTTTTCGAAGCATTTATTTTATGGCGCTTATTGGTAGAAGCCCTTACGTTACCAGGCGCGGCTCCAGAGAAGAATTGGCGCAGCAAGTTATTTCACCATGTCTCTCAAAGCTGCACCGCACATTGGTGTCTTCTGCATTATGTTGTACGTAAAGGTGGTTACGATCGGTGGCCGCTGATTTCATTTTAGACACCTCTTGCTTCATTGCGATGTTCCCGAAGATTAGTAGCGCGTCCAGGCAGTCAAAGGTGGAAAGGAGGGAGTATTCAAAGTTACATACCTCGAAATACAGGTGCATTATCATGGAACTTGTACCAGAAAACGCACCATTTCTTTCTTTTTTATTTTCTTGTTTAGTGGCGGTTTTAACAGTGTCTTTGGGGGCTACCCACGGGATGATTCTTTTGTCGTCAAAGCTGTCGTTTGGATATTCCTTATTCCTATGAGGATTAGTAGATGCACTTGATGAGCTGAAGTACTAGCGCATAAGCATGATCAACGGCGTTTCCAATGATAGGATGTTGGGGGTATGACAATCTACATTTACTGGGACGTACGTAAATGCAGCAAACCTCGAAATGCATCAACACATTTCGCGCCAAGTATTCCTGTGAAGCTAAACAAAACTGACACGCGTATAAGGAGCAAATTATGTGTGACAACGAAACTGTATGGTTTGTATGTCACATTATGCTGTATTTACTAATAGTATAAGCAGTCGGTTGACAGCAAAAACCAGGACTCCTTAAGTTCTCATTCCTATCTAAACCATGTGCTAAGTGTACAGTTGGCGGGCGCACTTGGTGACATACAAAATTGGAGAAATATAAGCACTCATGCTGCAAATTTGAGCAAATCACCATGAAATATAGAGGGGGAGCATGCTGTGAAGCTTCCCATTTTTTCGGTTCCCTGATACCGCCTCTGTTACGTTTTCGGCATATCGAAAACGCCAGTGGGGTGATTTAGTCGTCAGAGCCTTACTTTCCTTTAAACTGTAAACTGTTCTTTACGGAACAGTTTACGCGTTCTCTTAAAGACATAAAAGCGTGCGTGTTTGCGATCTCAGGGGGCGGAATCAACCCCCTCCACTCATGCACAGGAAGGGACGTAAAACAAATACATGGGACGAGGGTGAAGGAAAATGATACGCTTCATAAGTCAAGCCTACCACGTAGATTGCAACCCCAATTGTTCATTACTGTAATCGCACTGCATCCATTTCAGTCGGCCAAGCCGTGCATGAGGAATGTTCTTTTTCGACCGCATAATACAAATATTGGCATCTCAACTACGAGCAAAGCTAGGTACATTGCGAACCAGCTCGCTGAAGAATGGCCTATGAAATCACCGACGTGTCGGTACACCCACTCGGTTGATGCCAACCGACTTGGTCGATGCTTCCTTTCTGGCTTCATGAGGTGTCTGCTAATTAGACCAGATCCTCCATGTTGATTATTCCAGCTGCTTTTTCATTCTACTACATAGATAGTAACATTGTAACATGACACTCTTTCAATAATTGCTTCTTACGCGGTACGTCGGTGCGAAACTACGATATATATTTCATCCGCTGAAGGATTGGAAAACAAGGCCATAATAGAACCGTATAATTATAAATTAGAAAATACTGCTGTGCCATGGCGATCAATGTCAGCTTTTCTTGTCAAGTAATTCCAAGCAGCAAATTACGATTGCCATGCTTCAACGTGCACCATTATGTATAATGCTTCACTTTATATCTGTATCCACACATGGAAAAAATCATCCCTAGAAGCCCCCACCCGCTATTCACCCTGAACCAGAAGGCAGACCTGACGAAAACGCAAAGTTGGAAAAGTAGCTACATCTTCAATTGACATTGTATAAACATACTGGGCTTCAGTCTCAATGTCATCTGATTTATGACTGTGTAAGCACACACGACTAGTCCCTGATCAGCAGTCGTATAAAACACTGACAACCCAGTGGTGTCCCGACGAAGCTCGCTCCCCCTCCCCGCACCCCGGTTGTGGCACCATCGATTCTCTGTCTTACCTTGCGTGTGATCACACCGAAATTAAAGTCATCCACCAGAAAATGGACTCGCTGACGTGCGCGGCGAGGCTCGTCGGACGCTACATGAGTCACTGCCAATGGCCCGACCAGGCCAACGACCCAGCGCATCGGCACACGCACACTTGGGCCGCTGTTATGCGCGCCGCACGGATACCTGATGCCTGTGTGACTCGTCACACGGGCGGTCATACAGAGCTGGCCCTCTGCGCTGTGTCGCACGAGCAGTCATACAGAGCTGAACCTCTGTACTGTGTCGCACGGGCAGTCATACAGAGCTGGCCCTCTGTACCGTGTCGCACGAGCAGTTATACAGAGCTGGCCCTCTGTACCGTGTCGCACGAGCAGTCATACAGAGCTGGCCCTCTGTCCCGTGTCGCACGAGCAGTCATACAGAGCTGGCCCTCTGTACCGTGTCGCACGAGCAGTTATACAGAGCTGGCCCTCTGTCCCGTGTCGCACGAGCAGTCATACAGAGCTGGCCCTCTGTACCGTGTCGCACGAGCAGTCACACAGAGCCATTCTTCTGTCCCGTGTCGCACGAGCAGTCATACAGAGCTGGCCCTCAGCACCGTGTCGCACGGGCAGTCATACAGTGCTGGCCCTCTGTACCGTGTCGGTAAAAGGCGTGTGAATTAAGTAATGTAAGCCACATTCAAGTGCAGGTTTGACAGCCCTTATCTTAGACGGAAGGTTCTGTTTATCGGCCTCTCTCGGCTTTCAGGTAACATTTTTGCCCAGCTCATTAGCTGCAGCTTGAAATGCTAAGTTTGCAGAAGCGAATAATATCTTCTTCATAGATTCAAACGAAGTCGTTTAGTTAGTAGCATGATGCAAAAACTAAACGTGACAGGCGGGGGCGTAGCTTGGTATGCTTTTGTGAGGGCACTTGCTACTCCACACCCCCACCCTCGAAATGTTGATCCCCCCACAAATATATGCATTATTTAACATGAGACCATGTGTGGTAAGCCCCGCAATCCACTTGGGCCCTCACATTGACTTCATGTATTGTGTCTTCCCAATAACTTTCATAAACCTACACTTTTGGCGACAGGTATACCCAGCTAACCCCTCACCGGCTGGCACATACCCACACCAGCCGGCGTTACACCGACAAAAGACTGTGTCCCGGCGGCGGCCTGGGGTGCCTGACAAAATTCTACTCATCAAATTGGAGCTAACGATCGGGCATTACCCGCCTTTGTCTGCCTCCGCCGCAGACTCGGCCGGTTTCTGCCTTGATGGGCGTGCTCCATGAGAAGATTATGGTGTGTATCCGGGCCGCGGCGGGCGGCCGTTTCGCTGGTCGGGCCCGGTTAATCACCTGTCATTGGCCGCCTCGGGGCTCATCGCAGCCGCCGTCTCTCCGCCGGCAGACCATGATGCGTCCCTTCCAACCGAAAGAGGAGCGAAACGAGAACGCCCTCGTGGTGTGTCAGCCGGCACAAAAGCACGACTGTTCCGATGTGGGAAATTCAATCACTATGCTTAATTTGTTGCAAAATTGCATCCAACATTTCACTGTTACTTTATTAAACTGTAAAGAGAATTTGAAGAATTAACAGTTTTGAAAACGATAATTTGAACCGCCTGGTTGACAACTGACAACAGCTAGGATGCAGGTCAATGAACCATATGTCTTCAAATGACAGTTTTATTGACACACATTATCTGGAATGACGCTTTGTGAAAGAAATACTTTGAGCTTTCGGACCTCCTGGCGGTTTCCTCGTTAGATGGAATATTGAGTTTGTAGTTTTCTTATTATTTGTGCAATCGTGTCAGCATTATGCAATATGTAGGAACAGGCGGTAATTAATGTATTTCTTGATTGATCCAGCTATATATGTATATATATATATATTGTGGGTGGCTAGCAAGATAAAAAAACTGCTATAATGGCATATAAGACGAACACTGCACATTTGCCACACCGCTTTAATTACAAGTGGGAATCCCATGGGATGGGGTTTCTACTAGCAATCAGAAGAAAAAAATATATTGGGAACATCCCATCCCGCCACGGATGCCTTGGCGATGACCTCACACGACGCAGAGAAAATTGCGGTGGCGCAACCAGTAGTCACTGGGAAAAGTGAGCGAACGGAGTCCCCGTAGGGAAATGGGAGTGCTACTTTCCCTATAGGAAAGTAGGGAAATGGGCGTCATCGAACCTGGGACCTGGGAACCTGGGAAACCTGGGAATTCACGGACCTGGGAATCAGTGGCGTCGCCACGAAAAACTTCCAGGGGGGGCAATGTTGAAAGGGGGCCTCCTGCTCCCCGGAAGGGGGCCTCCACTGTGTTAATGCCTCCTATTGTTTTTTTAGGCTCTTAGTATGGTTTCAGAATGGGAAACATGATTTCATATTGATGCCTTGTTTGCTCTTGGCATGGTGCATTATTTACGCAAAACGAAATAGCAATAATCTTTTTTTTTCGCCGAGAACTGAGCCATACCAGGGAATAAATAAGTAATATGTGGATAAATACCTAAGTGCCAAAACAAACCAATGTCTTAATGCTTCTCGACCAGAAGAATATTCCCGCTGGCCTCTAGATTGCAGCGAGCTTTCGGGACTGGTCCTGAGCATATCTTAAAGATATCTCGCATTTATCAACCCACTTTTATGTCCACCAAGTCTAATTGAATTTAGTTAGATTCATCACTACTGTTCATCAGTCATTCCCATCAGCTTGATGTCATAAGCAAGCTTAAACGATCGTCTATCAGTCCTAGGACGACAATTTCGCGAAGGTGACAACGCGAAGTTGATTGAGTTGGTTTTCTGATCGCCATCTTAGGTATTCATTTATTTTCATAACATTGGGTGCTGGCTGCAAGACATCTGGCGCACAAGCTAAAATAATAAATCCTCAGCGAATAAATTCACGGCAAGAACAAGCATTGAACAACAATGCATAAATGACAATGCAACAATGTAACAATGGCAGTGCATAAATAACGCAAAACCTTCAGATTCCACGCCGCCACGCCTATGGTTTTCGCTGTGCTGTACAGTTTTGTAAATAACGTCGTTGAGAAGGTATTGAAGCTGGGAAGCTCTAATCATGCAGGCTGTAATCACAGAAGACAAGTTTGTAGGAAGAAAATACATTTAAAAACATAATTCCTCCCATTTTATATGGGGTATCGGTGTTGTTCTGTGTGCTTGTGAGGGGGAATTTTCCCCCTCAATGTCGGCTTTGCCCCATGGGCGTATGCTTCTGAAAATGATTGGGGGACTAGTGGCGTACCTATATTTTCGTCAAGGAGGAGGGGGCAAACGTATTTGGAGAGGGTCGACATACACCATTGAAAAAGTCCTCGGATTTCGATCACTATTTTGTCAAAGGGGACCTTTTGAAATAAAATAATTAGTGACCAACTGAATTATCCTGTGGACAGGCTTCCAGCCCTAACTCCCCCACCCTGTCCTAAGGTTTTCTTTTGGTATCCCTTGATAAGCCACCTCACACTGCTGAAATTACACCTACTCAAACTACTTTAAAATGTAAAATTTACCAATTTCAGACATTCCTGTTCATAGCGCCCGGTCGCCACGACGCCAACGTTCGTGCCATGCACACCCATCTTGCGCATTCGGCGCATTCGCCACACTTCGTGCGATGCTACGGTTTCTGCTAGACCTCCTACGTTTTGCTAATTGCTGCCACATGATAGACTTGCGCCATATTTGACGTGATAGAATGCTTCGTACGGGCGTTCGCTGTGAAATTCGATGAATTAAGTTCGATCATTAGTGCCCTTCTTCCCACATTTTATGGTGGTTAAAAATTAATAATACTTAATAATTAATAATATTAATTTAAAAAATGCATTTTCATGTTTGAATATGGTAGTCGTATCATCACCATCGGACACAATTTGTATGCATGTTTGTCACAATGAACCAAACGAAAACCTCTCACCGCATTTAATAGTGTGCTGCATGCAGCAACGCTAAAAGTACTCCAATCTAATGAGAGGATTGGATTTAATTAATTGGCAGTAGGCATTCGAGCGATAATTGGGACTGTCGCATCCCGTCATGATAGCATTGTTATCTAGCTGCAGGCTTAACGTAATAGGCTTACGAGTGTTTTGCTTCATAAAGACTTTGATATCAGAAGGGGAGAGTGCGCGAACCCCAGCATCCCCCTCGCAATCTTTGACATACCGGCAGAGTGCCCTTTGCAGCAAATAGTCATGGGAGAGTAAAGTAGTGCAATGAACTAGCCTATACAAGTTAAATAACTATGCCGCCAAAAGCATGAAAAATGCATGGTTATTGGCTACATGTGCTAAAGACCGCCGATCACGGTCGACGTCCGGTCCTGCTGCACTGCACCCTCGGCTACACTGAGACTGCAGCCAAATATAGAGACTTGATGCGACGATTACAACGGGAGCATCTCGCCGGCAACGAGCATGACAGGTGAACTCGCTAGTAAATTGGGCTCGCGCAATCAGTCAATGAGCTGATCGATTGATTGGCTGATAGCTTGGCCGACCGGAAGCTCGGTTTCCTCACGATCAGCTGTTCAGTGGCAGACGACTTTTAATCTCTCCGAACAGAATATTAAACTGAAAAGAGATTGTTTTCCCGGCCTCAAATGCTTAGCGACGAACGAAGTGGTGCACGGAAAACAATGCAATATTCGGAATGAAAGCGCGCCCTCGGGTCCGAACTCGACCAACCACAACCAGACAACTAACAGCTAGTACACATATAAGGCAATATAACAAGGAAAACTCAACATGGTGGAAGTGTCAGTAACACTTTTGTTTGCTACCTTTAGCAGCATGCATATATATATATATATATATATATATATATATATATATATATATATATATATATATATATATATATAATATATGTATATATGTGTGTATGTATGTCTGTCTGTCTGTCTCGGTCTCGGTCTCGGTCTCGGTCTCGGTCTCGGTCTCGGTCTCGGTCTCGGTCTCGGTCTCGGTCTCGGTCTCTCGGTCTCGGTTTCTCGGTTTCGGTTTCGGTTTCGGTTTCGGTCTCTCTGTCTCTGTCTCTGTCTCTGTCTCTGTCTCTGTCTCTGTCTCTGACCTGTCTCTGTCTCTGTCTCTGACCCTGTCTCTGTGTCTCTGTCTCTGTCTCTGACCCTGTCCCTGACCCTGTCCCTGTCCCTGTCCCTGACCCTGACCCTGACCCTGACCCTGACCCTGACCCTGACCCTGACCCTGACCCTGACCCTGACCCTGACCCTGACCCTGACCCTGACCCTGACCCTGACCCTGACCCTGACCCTGATCCTGACCCTGACCCTGACCCTGACCCTGTCTCTGTCTCTGTCTCTGTCCCTGTCCCTGTCCCTGTCCCTGTCCCTGTCCCTACCTCTGTCTCTGTCTCTGTCTCTTTTTCGTGCGTGTGCGTGTCTTGTTTGTGCAATGCACTGGAGCTCCAAGTCCAATTCCAGCCCAATTCACCACAGTAAACTTTCCGTGGAGTTTGTTGCAGCGCGGCCCGAAAGGTTCAGCTGCTGACGGCCTAACCTGTCGCATGCGTCGACAAACAGTGTAGCGGCTGTTTTTGCACCGCGCAATTATGCACCAGTTCTGAATTGGCCCCGACGGTCCCCGAGTGATGCAATTAGCGACTCATTCTGCCCAAGGTTAATTGGTAATCGCGCACGCACGCCTGCGCCACACCCCAGGAGCACAGGCCGGCCAGCGTAATAACAGCCCCGGTGACAGGTTTACTGTCCCGTCACCAGCACATGGCTTCGATGACGGTGCCCCACGTCATGCCCGGTAACTTCCGGCCGTACTAACATTAACATGGCCGCGCGCACGTGACAAAGTAAATAGTGCGGGCGTAATGACGTCGGAAGATCCGCCAGTCAGCAAGCTTAATCCACAGCGCAGAAGCGAGTACTTTGGTTGACGACTATACGGTCGAATAAGTCACAGCTTAATGGAGACGGACGGTGTTTGTCGTGTTACGGGTGGTGTGGGGGCGGGGGGGGGCGCCAGGACCAGCGGCGGTGCCAGGCCGGGCAGAGCCGGCCGCGCGGTGTCGGTGGGTGCGCGGGTGGCGCTGGGTGCGCCCTTGCCGGCTGTCGTTGAGGGCAGAGAGTCGGCCTCACTCGGCGACAGGCCACCAGTTTCCAGTGTGGAGGTTGGTGTCGGTAGCTCAGTGGCTGACCTGTGCTTCTGGCACGCCAGACGCTTCTGACACGTCTGGCGTGCTTCAGGCACGCCAGACGCCCCCGCGGTGGGCGTCAGTACCTCAGTGGCTAACCTGTGCTTCTGACATATATTTTTTTTTTATTTCACGACACATGCTCTCCACGTAGAGTGGCTATTATCGACAGTTTAAGTATAACTCACAGATATTTACAAAGAAGGGAGATATTTGGGGTCAATAGCGGGAGCAGCCAGACGTACGGGGTTCGATTCTCCGCGGTTCCCGCCCTTCCTGCCAGGGTCCTGCCAGGGGCGGACGACGTCGTACGGCCTCAGCTGCTGAGTTTGACACAGCGTCGCAGAGTCACAGCCACCATCCAGCGGCGGGGTGGTAGAGGGCGGCGGCGGCCCTGTGTGTTCGGCATCAACACGTTAGGCGGCAGATGTGCGAGGCTTCGACGTTTGGCAGGTTCACACTATATTCCATATATGTACACTCTCTTTCTGGGATTGTTGACATTAGGGAACTTAGAACAAATGTGAGCGTAACCAAATGTAACCAAATGTAGCTATCTTATGCCCTTCGTTAATTTCTCGCAGTCAGCTTAGTTCGCAGCTTCTTCAGTCTGGAGAATGTTTCTTTCACAGTATAATTATATGTACCTGCGCCATAGCTATTGCAGATGTAACACCCTCCCAAGTTGGTCGGATGTATGGGAGTATTATCCTCATGTTGTTCCGCACGCGACGAATATCCGCAAGACAAGACAGCATCGTCCAGAGATGGAATCTAACAAAAATATGTTAGTGTCGCCAGAGTAATCAGGCCTGAATTCGTCATGCGAAACCCATGGGAGCTTACATGCTCCGTGCAAAAATCAGAAATTATTGGTGTCGTCTCGCAACACCAAACATATCTTTCATGTTCCGGCAGGGACGCCAAATCTACAGGGGATTTCACCACTGGCATGGTTTCACTTGATGGATAGCAAATAATGCATATTTGCCACAATTAAGTCAGTGCATCTACTATGGCATCAGATTAGTATGTGGTTTCACCCAGATTGCGAAAAACAGCTCGGCAATGCTGATGCAGAACAACCCAAAAGACATCTGGGGCACACTATGCTTTTCGCAATACTTCCCTTTATGGGTTTGTTTTCTTGGTTCATTTTTCACTATCTCTCCTTTTTACTTTTCCCTTCACGAGCCCCGACGTCTGGTTCTTCCACTCATACAGTCTTTCTGTGGCTATTATCTTGTCTGACCATTCCTATCCTCCGGCACTGGCCACTCCCGACTCCTTCCTCTCTGCAGTCCCTCTTCTCCGGTCCCTCCGCTCTTCCGACCGATTTCCATTTCCCGACCTCTCTCCGTCTCCGGCACTCTTCTTCGCTGGCCATACCCTATTTATGGCATCAACTCGAAAGCAGTCGATTTCATTGTCGTAGCTCGAGTCGTGGCCGACGACCGGCAGTTCCGCGGAGGGTGTAATGTAAACGTTGCCGACGAAACCGGTGAAAGGTGAGGGCGGGGGTATATTTACCGCGGCGAGCCTCACGCTATCGATTGCAGCCGACAGTGACACTGGTCGAGAAGCGGACGGCCGAGCTGTCATCGAACACATGCCGGCAGGACCCAGGAGGACCTATCTAGAAGAACCGTGGGCAGGACATTCCAGGTGGTGTGGGTGGGGATTGGCTGGGTGGCATGTTTGGATGGCGGTCTGTTTTATCCCGCGCCCCCACCGTCGCCCCTGGAAACTGAGCTTGTGTGCAGTAACCACAGGTGGCGGAACGGGGGCGGGGCACCAGCACACGGTACCACCCCTGCCACATCCTTCATCCGGAAATTTAACATTGATCATGTGGCGTTGATTGGAAGAATCGGCCGAAGAACTACCTGTGTCCCACCCGCTTCAATTTGGATGTTCCACCACCAGTAATGTCGGTAATGCTAGTAATGCCAGTAATGTATTCTGTGCCAGTGTTGGCGCCATTCTGAACGCTGGGCGAGGAATCTGGCTGTGGGGATCCGCTGCTGCAGGCGCAAATCAGACGCCATATCGCGCCGGGGGGACAACGCGCAACTGCGCTCTAACGACAACCTGTGAAGCATGTCACCATGGCGTCCAATTTTCACATACCTACGCACAGGAATTTCAGAAATGAGCAAAACCTATTTAGACGATTGTGCTTTCAGATTCGGGATGCTCAGGGAAACGCGTGGTCGGCAGGGAAACTCGAGTGCGGAAACTGTGCCCCCTCCCCCTCCAAATTTGGTAGCGTTGAAGAACAATCCGATTCAGTGCTTACTCTGCCACTGCAGAGTAAGCACAACTAGGCCAGAACAGTAGCATGGGCGACGGGGCTATGATTCCGAGCGATCAGAGCCATCAGAACGGCTCCTGGTGAGCATCACAGGTCCCGTCAAGCGTAGGCGGTCTGGGTCAACGCAGACACGCAGCTGCCCGAAATCGTCAGTGGTAGGGGAGGAGAGGGCCACCCTTCTGACCCGACTTGACCTAGTGCACACCAATATGCGTAATGCTGAAGTAATTGGGGTGCATGATTTGCTGGAGCACCAGTGGATACTTGCATGTATTTTCGGGGATGTTTTTTTTAATACGACAGGCCTTGAAAACTGTCAATGAGTTTTCTCGTAAAAGTAAATGTCAAGCTTCAGGGGTGATCGGCAGGTACAGGGTGCAACGGTACAGGATGGGGCAGGTAACGGTGCACCGACACCTTCAAAATAATACGATTATCTACACATGTGCTGGGCAGAAGGGGCTGAATATGTCCTCGAATAGTCAGTTTATTGACTTCAATGGACTGACTTAGAGTTCTCTCCGAAGTTTAATCCAGCCAGCGCAGTCCCTCTGTTGCCAAGGAGTCTGGCGTGAGCGCCACCTACACGAGTTGGAGCTTAATGCAAATACGTCTAGGTGGCGCTAGCCGATCGATTTCCAACGCACTTCTGTCAAATCATTGAGTCTATTCTCATTGGCTTCTTTCTCAACAGTGGGCGCGGAAGCCCCGTGACACGGCGAAATTCTTGATATTCAAATGCTGTTTTCTGCTGTTCTTCTCCTGTCCTCCATGTTGTTATTCAAAATTACATCTATGAACATTGAGAGCAATGCTCATGTTACATGGCAATTGGAGCGTGAAACAAAAACGTTGTTCTGTACTTTTGAAAGGAACATTTATGGTTAGCAGTGGCTTAGCCGGGATTTTCCTAAGGAGGCCCCCCCACCAAAAAAAATGCAAAGAAACAAAAATTTTGATTTTCTGTGGTGACAATCTCAAAATTTCTCGTTTGATCTGGTGTATTTTGTATTGCTAGGGGGGGGGGGGGCGACATGTCGAACAGCGCATGACAAGACATCCAGTATATCCCACAGTATATTTCGGACCGACAGCAGCACGCGCACGAGCACCGCACCGTCGGTCAGCGTCCGCGTGAAATAGTCACGTTCTCACTCAGCCGGCGGCGCATGGCGTACGTCACGCAGTGTGCCGCTGCTACGAGCTGCACGTCACGCTACATGTCCGCTGCACATCACGCTGCACATCACTCTGCACGGTACGTCGCACTCAATATCAAACCATAAGTGGCCACACACTGACCTGTGCCAAACACCGGCCGGCCGTCACAGGCCACACACTGTGACCTGTGCCAAACACCGGCCGGCCGTCACGGCCACACACTGTGACCTGTGCCAAACACCGGCCGGCCGTCACAGGCCACACACTGTGACCTGTGCCAAACACCGGCCATCACACACACTGTACCTGTGCCAAACACCGGCCGGCCGTCACAGCCCCAACCCCGGCCGTCACAGGCCACACACTGTGACCTGTGCCCAACACCGGCCGGCCGTCACAGGCCACACTTCCAACACCGCACGGCCACACTGTGACCCGTGCCCAACACCGGCCGGCCGTCACGGGTCACACACTGTGACCTGTGCCCAACACCGGCCGGCCGTCACGGGCCACACACTGTGACCCGTGCCCAACACCGGCCGGCCGCCTCTGGCCGCGCTGCGGGCAGCTGACCGCTCGACGGACCTACATCTGGGTCGGACTCGTCGCCGGTGCGTCAGTGGCTATACTGTCAGGCGTGAAGACCACTGGAGATCCGCACGTAGCTCGTCGGCAAGTCGTCAGCTTAGCTAGTTAGTTAGGTATTTGGACTTTAGGGTACATCGACCATGTTGATCGTATAGCGTCCATAAGTGTTTTTGTCTACCTAGGTTTCAGGTTCAGGCCAGGTTTATATTCACGTGTAAGGAGCACTCACTGTGTCAAAACCATTGCAATATCTTTACCTCCCTGGATATATGACAGCAAATCGTATTTGCGAAAGAACTCGAATAGTTGTCCATTCTGAACCACACGTGACCCATCACCAAGAAGATTTTCCATCGTCAGTGTGGATACCTCTCTTCCAAAGTGTCGTCTTCGTTGGACTGTGAAACGAGGGCACACCAGAAGGACGTGTCGGACTGTCAATGGGACATCACAACGAGCACACATTGGTCTGTCTTGATTCCGCAGCAGGGAGCCACGCCAGCTTAGCGTGGCGGCAGAACACGGACGCTGGATCAGCTTCATTCTCGAATAAACCGTGCAATAAAACGCCTCTGGCTATCAAACATGGCGCTCACTCTCGGCGGGCAGCTCTGGAAGGCATGGGTGTACCTGACGGCCAAACCAGCGCTGACGCCTGACCGTTGTAGGTCATCACCGCAGCTGAGAAACCCGTCCGCTTCCCACGTCCGGCACGGACATCTGGCGCACAACTGGATCACGCGCGGGTGCCGGCTTTCGCGGACAACTATGTCAGTCACATCTGACCGCCACATCTGACGACCACATCTGACGACCACATCTGACGACCACCTTCGGCGGCCGCATCCGGTGAGCGTCATGAGTTCACACGCCACACGCATTGCTGTCAAAGTTGACGGTCACATCTGCCGGCCATTTTTGATTACATCTTCCGACCACATCTGATGACATTTGGCGCCCACATCTGACAATGACAGCCTACGATCACACCTGACTACCGCATCTGATCGTAATCTGGCAGCGACATCTGACGGCCACATCTGGTGACATCTGGCAATCACATCTGATGAAATTTGACGGCAACATTCGGCGACATCTGGCGGCCACATCTGACGCCACATCTGACAGCCACATCTGATGACGCTTGGCGCCAACAGCTGATCGCGAGCCGGTCACCGGTGCTGGTGACGCATCAGCTTGAAGGTGGTATTGCGCAGCAGGACGTACACCATTCCCGACGCGACCGTCGTGCCCGCCGTCAGACACCTGCGGAGACGAACAGCGCCATCTATGAGGGACACGCCAACCGCAGTTTCGCGGAATGTGACTTCACACGCTGGGGAAGTTCGCGGACCCGGCTGGCGACGCTGGGATGTCCGACATTTTCACGCCCGCATTCCCGCAAGATGGCGGCGCCCTGCGGAAACTCCGGAGGTGGGTCGGGGGGCGGTTAGTCCGCAAGCTGGTTGCATAAATAATATAAATTGATCACATTTTCATAAATTGCTGTCCGCATCAATCGAACTGCGCTTCGACGTTGCAGGTCTAAACCCAGTTCAGAACAGAATGCATTGATTTGTCTTCGCGGAACTTCTACTCGCATACGTTTCGTGCATTTCCAGCAGAGGTACAAGTTGTTTTTATACATCGCTTGTCGCCCGGACACGGCTGGAATCCGTTACATCACGCCAGCCGGAATACCCAGCTGGAATGGCATCCAACAATACACAAAACAGCCCAACATACATCTTAACAAACAGCCCACTGCCACCTTTAGTCTCGTGGAGGTCGCACTTGTACAAACATGCGTTACGGCGCCAGACACCGATAGGCTACTTACTGTGTCAGATGCAGCTGCGCTCAAAGTGCACAGCATTGTCCTCCCCTCTCCCGAAGCAAAAATGAGTTGACTTTATGCTGGTGTGCACCTGGTCTGTTTGCTCTCGCTGTACAAACAGTTGTGGCGAAATGCCTGCGAACGCCGTCTTGTCCGGCGTCGCTTATCGTTAAAACAAAGCCGTTAACATTATCCTCGGAATTCACGTTTGACCTCCTCAACACGCATCTCTATCGTGGCACATCGTCACGCCCCTGGCGCCGAGACCCTAGCCCAAGGTAGGACCAGAGCAGGACCACCACTTCCCGCCAAACACACCGATGCACCCATAGTGTAGCCGGTGATTGGTACTTAGTACCTACCATAGCACCCATGGTGTAGCTGGTGATGGGTCTTGGTACCTACCAAAGCACACGCAGAACCGAGTGGCCAGAGAAGCCGAACACAGGCGACGCCAGGGTGGAGGCGACCAGTGCCAGCTGGAGACACGTGTTCACCTTGCTGATGTCGAGGGGCTCCAGCTGGGCGGTGGCCAGCGTTGCGTCAAAGTAACGCGACAGGGTCACCTGTAGAGGGCCAGGTCACGTTAAAGTAGCGCGACAGGGTCACCTGTAGGGGTCAGAGTGGCGTTAAAGTAACGCGACAGGGTCACCTGTAGGGGTCAGAGTGGCGTTAAAGTAGCGCGACAGGGTTACCTGTAGGGGTCAGGTCACGTCAAAGTACCGCGACAGGGTCACCTTTAGGGGGTCAGGTCACGTTAAAGTAGTGCGACAGGGTCACCTGTAGGGGTCAGAGTGGCGTTAAAGTAACGCGACAGGGTCACCTGTAGGGGTCAGAGTGGCGTTAAAGTAGCGCGACAGGATTACCTGTAGGGGTCAGGTCACGTCAAAGTAACGCGACAGGGTCACCTGTAGGGGTCAGGTCACGTCAAAGTACCGCGACAGGGTCACCTTTAGGGGGTCAGGTCACGTTAAAGTAGTGCGACAGGGTCACCTGTCGGGGTCAGGTCACGTTAAGGTAGCGCGACAGGGTCACCTGCAGGGAGCAGGGTCACATCATGGAAGAGCTGCGAGTGTTTGCCGGCAGGCCACCTGCACCCTGTTTCCTCCCTGGCATTCGTGTAGAGCACCCGGACATAGGTGTCGCTGTATGAAAACGATTTTTTTTTGTTCGGTGGGGGGGGGGACAATTACTGCGAAAATGTTCAAAGGTCGCTCCTTTTCCATGGTCTGCTCCTTAGTGTCATGGTGTGCGTGATTTACTAGCCTTGAGACAACGAGTAGGCTTATCCACTGTTCAATCAAATTTGTGAAAGTAATTTTTCAACTACTGTTGGGTAGGAGCAATCAAGGGCAAATGCTAAAGGCCTACAGCACAAATGGGCGACTCAAGGACAAATCACCAAGGTAGACCTGAAATTATTCACGACACCCCCTCCGATTTTGATAAAACAGGTGCACTGAGTTATTTACGGCCCAGATTACGGTTTAGTTTTTTTTTGTTTCTAGGCCAAAAGGGTCACGAGAAGATTCATATAGAACTCTTTTTTTTAGTGGTAGCAATTAGCCTACCAAACCTATACGTCAGTTAAAAGCGGAAGATCTGCCCAATGCAATGACAATAAGTGTGGTTTTGTAAAGTTAGCATTTGACCTCGTGACGTTTCATTAGCCTCGTGACTTTAAAAACTCCTATTTTGATATTTTTCGTTTTTACCTGATTGGTGCCCAATCAATTGTCTATCTGACGACGAATTGTTTTTCTTGTAAAGCCCAATATGTAATGAGTCACAGAGGTAAACTGCTAGGGCCAGATATGAGCTGCAAATAATGCCATTTTACGTGACTAGGAGCACAGCCGATGTGGATGCCATTTAAAAGCTAATCGGCGATAGATCACGATGGTGATCTATCGTTAGAGTAAAGTACGTTAGAGTCCAAAAAGGTCGCAAGTGGGTTAGTGACCTGACATCGATATATTGGATGTGTGTGCATTGTAGAAGTGGGTAGATATGGGTCTCATTTTAAAGCCCTTTGCTGATAGATGACGATTATATCAGGTTCAATTGCACGAGAGGTCACGGTGGTCACATGAGTCAGCGACCTGACCTAAAGTTGAAGCTTGAAGTGTGCATTATAGAAGGTATTCGATATGGGAGCGTTTGGGAGCACTTCGTTGGGATAAAACAACAAGACCATGGACGTGTCATGTAAGGTCACACAGGTCACATTTGGAAATTTGTTTAAACGATATCACTGTTTCCTGTGCCTAGCAGGATCTGGTCAGTTTACCGCCAGGTGTCAAGGTGGAAACACGTCGTTGTGCAGCTCCTACGTACCAGATAAGTCGTTGCAGAACAGGGCAGTATTAAACTGCATATAGTTATTTAGCAATTACTTCTGTGCATATATTGGCATAGTTTTTATCTAATAAACATTTTTTAACAAGTAGATTAGACTATTTTAACCTAGCGAGGCTGCCCAGCGCCATTTTGTCGTTGTGTTACCGTCTGTCTTTGTCTAGTGTGTCAGTGTTTCCAGCTATTTATTACATTTTTGGCAGCTGCTTAGCGAGTGCTTTCTTCTTTCTTTAAAAATCTCCATCAATTTTCAGCACAACGATTACCTTGTAAGTGCTGCATAGTTAGGAACTAGCATACACCTAAGCTTTGTCAGTTATTTTTATCTCCTCTGTTATTTTGTTATATCATTTTGCAGCAAGTTACTTTTCAATCTAAATCTAGAAATAAGCTGCAGCCTTTAGGATGGTTTCAACCAGGATGCAGGCACTAGAGAAGGAGGTTAGGGCCCTTAAGGCAGAGCTTTCCAAGCTCAGGGCTGCCCTGGTTGCAAAGGGTACACAAGAAAAGGAATCATGTATGGGTCAGTCTGTAGCTGGGGCATCCTATGCCCAGGTGGTCGCAGGCCACCAGGCAACTGATACTTCTCCTGCTGTGGAGGTGGCAGGGATATCTGTAGAGAGAAGTGCTCCTAGTGAACAGAATATTTATAGTTGTAGCTCACAGGGGCAGTGGTTTAATGTCAGGGAGTGGATGATTTGGAGGTGCGAGTCTAAGAAAGGGGGCAGTGAATGGCAGGTGGCAGGTGGTAGGAGTGGGAGTAAACCTAGCCAAGCAGCTCAACAGGCAGGCATAGCAACTTCAAATAGGTTTCAGACTTTGGAGGACTGCCCCCAGGATAATAGCAAGGAGACTGTGCTGGTGGTAGGAGACTCTCGTGTGCGGCATTTAGATAGAGCTTTCTGTAAAGGTAGGAGAGGCAGGAGGTGCATCACCAGGCCTGGTGCCAAGGTTAGAGACCTGGTCCCAGTGGTGGCACAGGCCACCAGTGAGGACCAGTTTAGTACAGTTATAGTGCAGGTAGGAGTGAACAACGTAGGTCCTGCTAGGAGTGAGGAGCTGCTGCAGGACTACAGGGCCCTTCTGGCCACCCTGAAGCAGAGCAAAAGCAGAGTTATTGTGACGGCTATTCTGCCCAGGGCTGAAGTCTCCCCTGAGTGGAGCTCTAGGGCACTGGCAGCCAATGCCAGGGTGGGTAGGCTCTGCAATGAGTTAGGTTTGACCTTTGTTGACAAGTGGTGCAGGTTTTATGGTTCATGGGACCTCTATCAAAGGGATGGCCTGCACTTCTCCGAGAAAGGGGTGCAAGTGTTAAGTAAAGTGTATGAACATGTCCTTCAGGGAAACTAGATAATGGGGTGGGGAGGGAAGAAGTGGCATTACCATCTCATGAATATGCCAATAGTGACAGCATAGGCAATAGAACCTCACAGTCAGCAAATAGGGATGGCAATAGATCAAGGGGGCAGAGTGGTAGCTCATCCAGAGATGATAGAGCTACTCAGCATGAAAAAAACCAAAGATGGTTATGGAACGTTTCTTAAGTGTATGATGCTTAATGCTCAGAGTATTCGATCCAAATTTGATGAGTTCAAGTGTTATGTTGCTGATGAGGAACCATATTTTGTTTGCATTACTGAGGCATGGGTCAGTGAGGGGTATTTTGGGGATAACTTGCAGGACTATGAGATCCAGGGATACAATATGTTTTCATGCAATAGGGGTCCAGCAGTGAAAGGGGGTGGGGTAATGCTCTGTGTGAATAGCTTATTCAGTTCTCAAAAAGTAGAAGATGGGGTAAAAAATGTGTCTGTGGAGTCCATTTGGCTTGATGTTTCTGTGGGAAAAGGCAACAACAATAAACTGAGAATAGGAGCTTTGTACCGATCAGGAACCTTGCCACATTCTCAGCAACTGGAGCTTGATAAGGTGATTTGTGAGGAAATCAGTAGAAACTTTCAGAGGAAATGCCTTATTCTTGGTGACTTTAATCTAAAAGGATATGAAAATGTTGGTGTTGGCTCCCCAGCATGTAAACTGTTTAGGAAATGCCTTGAAGAGGACCTGTTCTTACACCAGTTTGTAACAGAACCAACTAGGCAGGGCTCATTCTTGGACCTTGTCTTCTCGGATTTAAGTGATTTAGTTCAAGACTTGACTGTAGCAGAAACTCTGGGAAGAAGTGACCAAAACATAGTGAGATTCAAGGCACATGTAGCAGGGACAATCAATGATAATTTGGCAAAGGTTGTAAATTTTAACAGGGCAGATTTTGACTGCATGAGAGCGGCTTTAAGTGCCATAAAATTGGAAGAAGAATTCTCCGATTTAAATGCCTGTGAAATGTGGGAAAAGTTAAAATCATACTTGAGGGAAATTCAGATTAGACATGTCCCCCAAAAGCAAAGGCGCAAAACAAGAGTAGGAAAGCCAGCATGGCTTACACCAGATTTGACAAAAGCAATTAAGGCTAAGAAAGATGCATTTAGAGTATTTAAGGAAGCTCCAAATATAGTAAATCTAAGGTTGTATCAAAAAGCTAGAGACGCTGTGAAGCAGAAAACCAGAGCAGCAAGGCGAGCAAAAGAATTGGATTTGGCTAGGAACTGTAATGGGGACAGTAAAAAGTTCTTTAGTTTCTACAAGCTAAGTAAAGTTTCAAGCACAATTGGTCCACTGGAAGTAAATGGGATTATATTGAGTGAGGATGGTGAGATGGTTGAGGAATTGAGCAAGCAGTTTAAATCAGTGTTTACATTGGAGGATGTGACTAATCTGCCAACTGTGAACCACAGCTCAGCGACAGGTGATCAGTTACATGATGTTGATTTCATTGACAGTGATGTTGTTTTGAATTATGTCAGGAAAATAAAGCCAAACAAGGCAGCAGGACCTGATGGAATTTATGCTAGGGTATTGCGGGAAGCTGAAAAAGAATTGGCAATTCCACTCAGTATAATATTTTGTAGATCAGTTTCACAAAATGAACTTCCAACCGATTGGAAAAGAGCAAATGTAGTTCCTATTTTCAAGAAAGGAGAAAGAGGGAAAGTTGAAAACTATAGGCCAGTAAGCCTCACATCACTAGTCTGCAAGGTACTTGAATCAATTATCAAGGATAAAATAGTTAGTTTTCTGGAAGGAAACAGAGTGATTCAAGATACTCAACATGGGTTCAGAAAAGGGCGATCGTGTCTCACAAATCTCTTGGACTTTTTTGATTTTGCTACGGAACAATTTGATAAGGGAAATCAGGTTGATGTAGCATATCTTGAGTTTAGCAAGGCCTTTGACAAGGTACCTCATAAACGGTTAATGATGCAGCTTCAGGCCCATGGTATTGTGGGTAACATCCTAAAATGGATAGGGTTGTGGCTTTCAGATAGCAGCAGAGAGTGATGCTAAATGGTACAAAATCATCATGGCAAAATGTTCTTAGTGGAGTCTCCCAGGGGTCAGTACTGGGACCACTATTGTTCATTATGTTTGTAAATAACATTGAAAAAGGCCTAAGCAGTAAGGTTTTGAAATTTGCAGATGATTTGAAGGTCTTTAGGGCAATAACAGGGCACAATGAGCAGGTCTTGCTGCAGAAAGACTTAGACGAGCTTGTGAAGTGGTCCGAAAAATGGCAAATGAAATTTAATTTTGATAAGTGCAAAATCATGCATGTAGGTAGGCAGCATATCAAGGCTCCATACTTAATGGGTGGCCAAGTACTATCTGTGACTCAGCAGGAGAAGGACTTAGGTGTTATTTTGAACACAAAATTGGGGGCATCAGAACAGACCAAAGAAGCCAGGAAGAAGGCACTAAGAATACTTGGGGTAATAAATAGGGATGTATCATACAAAAGTGAGGAAGTCATCAGGAAGCTTTATTGTGCATATGTCAGGACACATCTGGAATATTGTGTCCAAGCTTGGTCCCCTAGTTATGAAAAAGATTGTTGGCTTTTAGAGAGAGTACAAAAGAGGGCAACACAAATGGTGAATGGTATGGGCAACCTGGCATATGAGGAAAGGTTGAAGAAATTGAATATGTTTTCACTTAGATATAGAAGGCTGAGAGGAGATCTCATCGAGGTCTTTAACTTTGTTCATGGTCAGGAACAGGGTTATCTCAGGGAACTGTTTGAATTTAACAGAAATGATGCAATTAGAGGTCATCAATTCAAAATTAAAGTTAATCACAGCAGGACAAGGTTAAGACAGTCCTTCTTCACCAACAGGGTAGTACAACACTGGAACCAGCTGCCAGAAACCATTGTCAGTAGCAACACACTGAACATCTTTAAGAACAGCATGGATAATCATTATAAGAATAGGGGGCTTGTTTTTCTGTATTCCAGGGAGAGTTGATCAACACATTTGGTGGACAACTGGTTCAGTGTACAGAGTGCAACCAAGAAAGGACCTTGTGGCTCATAGTTGCACTGATCTTTTATGTCTTTGTCTTTATGGTCACGGTGTGTTGTTCTCGTGTGGCTGGGGCCTGTCGACTCGCGGGCCACGAGTTATCGTCCCTCTGACGTCACCATTTTATGAATTTTGGGGGGAGATGTTTGTGGAAGCCGCCGCGGCCACGCTCGATCCTGAACAGAAATTGAACAGGTAAGTGGTCGAATATTACGAGTCCGACGACATTAGTATGTTATGCCCTGGGAGGGGATGCTAAAACCGTTCGAGATGAAGAGGAACCTTGGGTCCTTTTACGACGCATTCAACCGCTAGGTTACATAGCATCGCCAACCTCTCACGCCGATTGGTCGCGGGCGGACTCGGTAACCGTTCGAGATGCAGAAGGCACGAAATGCGCAGCACGAAAGTTTTTAACTACTTTAAACTACATTTGGGTAATCTTTGCGACGCTTTTGTACTGTTGCTGCGACCCATTTGCACTGCTTTTTAGGAAGAAAATGACAACCCTGCCATCGGGTTTTCAACATTTGTGAGTCTGAGGTCTCACCATTGCGTGCTAGCCGACGGCGGATATTCATAAAGTCTGTGTGATCTGTTGATCGTTGCACGTTGACTGATGTTGTGCTTCCGGCCGATGACCACGTTTCTACGCTTAGTGATGCAACATCGCAGCCGACGCGTCACAACCTTATCGCCCAGGCGCAATCGCAGTACTTTAAGCAACTGCGTGACTATCTCTGACAGTTTGTCTGTTTATTGGAGTTTAGGGGCGCATCGACTGCAGTGGTCATGCAGCGCCCATAGTTTAGTCAGTCATGAGGAATTATGCTATCTCCGACAGTGACGCGCTCGCGGTCGGTCTTTGGTCGATTTTTTACCTTCGTCATCCCGGATGCGGCTCGAAGTTTTCATTTGGGTAACTCGCAATACACTCGTCACCCGTTAGCGCCATGCACCAGCGATTCATACAAAAGCCTTCGCGCGGTCTAACTCCCAAACACAAAACACGGCTGCAGGGGCAGCGTTCCGGTCTGCGTTGATTCCTTACATCTGTTTACATACGGCAGATGCATTCAGAACTGGAGAAAATCCACTTCTTCTCATACGGCAGATGCATTCCCAGCGCAACGCTGGGAAATATGGCAGGAACAACAACTTTGTAAATATTTGTAGTCACCAGAAAGATTGCAGTATCAAATGTAAGTGGATTTTAATTTCGCACTCGTGAACGGTAAAAAAAACATGCGATGGCATTGGTGGGTCGGCTAAGCGTGCGGCATATCGTGTCAGAATCCAACGGCTCCTGGATGGATAAATCGCAATCCTTTAGCATTCATTGGAAACTGTGAGTCGAGCCTCGGCATTAAGCTTAAGTTTGTTTTTGTCTCAGCGTCCGAAATGTGTAGTGTGGCCGATAAACCTGCAGCTCGGCTGCGTGAATCGCTTCTCTTGAAGAGCATAAAGAATCCAAGGTTTTGTGCCGTTAGATGGAGAGAGAGCATGTGAAAGAAGATGACATATCTGCGGATGTCGGCCAGTGTGTACGCCGCGTCCATAACTCACAAGCGTGACCCTGCCTCGAATAGTGCTGTGTTAAACCTTGGAGGACCATGCCCACGATGTACGTATGCACCGGCTATGTTCATGAATCGCTTTTAGCTAAACGTGCTTGTAGCTGAAATGCGTTTTGTGGCATCAAGTACATCCCTAAGAAATGTGAGGATTCCAATGAAATAATTGCGTAGAAGGCGAACGGGATTTTGCATTGGACGCAGTAAATATAAATCGTCATTTAAAGCTTAGGTCAGCGGTCATACCTATGCGATCTCTGCGATCTCACATCACGGGTTTTGACACTGGAGTGTAATCTGCACAAATTCTTTTCAATGACACCCATAACAAATACGTTCTGTAATGCACATACATCCTTCATTTTGAGGTCAGGACACTGGCCCATGTGTGACATCTGTGACCTCTGATATATACTTACATGTGTGACCATCTCGGTCTATGAGAAAAGGGATTTTAAATCGAGACCCGTGTCGGTTATATTCTGGAATGCACACAAAGTCACCATTTTGAGGTCGGGCCACTGACCCAGGTGTTATTTTGTTGTCCTGTGACGCATTAGAAAATAGCATCATCGTGTTCCATGAGCGAACAGCTTTGAAATAACACCCATGTGCGTGACTATGTTCATAGTCACGCACAATAACACTGTCTGGAGGTCAGGTCAGACCCGGACATTTCATCTTAATGACACATTATGGAGTCAGCCTTACAAACAAATATTAACGTCAACAGTTGGACAAACTTTGCGAGTAATGTTCGGTGAAGGAAGAAAAAAACAACATAAGATTGTTTTGCAGAAGATCACAAGGTAAATAGAAGGTCACCAGTTAACATAACCTAAAGGTGATCTCGGCAAATCAGAACTATTTTCATTGTATTCGAAAGATCTTCCTCTCTCAAACGACATACAAGTTTGGAACGCCAATCGCTACCGTTAAAAGCATAAAATTACTTTATATGTGCACTTTCTCAGTGACCTGTAACTCATGACCCTTGAGACCTACTAACATACAAATCTGAGGATCCTAATCGGTGTCATCGATAACCACATGAATCCATTTTAGTCAAAATCGGAGAGGATGTCGTGAACATGCCATGGTGATTTGCCTGGAATCGCCCAGATGAAGTACGTATCCACTACAACTATGACTGGAAATAACTGTCGTTTATGAACAATACAAACATTCGGGGAAGGCCAACTAGGCTATTGAGGGGGTATTATGAACATGGGGGTAGTGGCCCCATTATCGTAATCGAGTGACACCCTGGCACCTGATATTTGGCGACGAACACTGTGTAATTTGACAAATGTTTATATTTGGGACGTTTGCTCACACACTGGCGGAGCACGAGTCGAGATATTAACCAGTGCCCGCCACAAGCCACACATATAAAACAGACCGGCATGGCACCGACCACACAAAAGCTGAGTAGCTGATACAATGAAAACTTTTTAGGGCAGGGTTTGAAAAAAAGCTGATTAGCGGCAGAGCTTGGGTGGTGGTGGCTATACACAAGTGGATGTCTTCCACGTATCGCTCGGGTACACATTACCACGTCCCATAGCAGTGTTATCGGAAATGTTCCCTCAAACTTGGCGTCCTTGAATATGGCATAATCAAGAAACGTGCCACGTGCTGGCCATAAAGACTTGCAGGTGCCGCGATTACAACAACCACACAGCTCATAAAGTTGTTCACTCTCTTCCAAAGCACGACAAATGCGAATTATGTTGCTAAACCTTTTGTCCTCAGCTGGCAACATTATTGGCAATGTCTTTTGGAAGTCGATGTGCACTAAATGCATAAAGGTCAGACGTCCTACTACTGGCACTATTCGTAGTTCTCTTTGGGGTTATTGAGCATTGCTGCAACTAAGGGCGCATCCACAAATGTGCTCAAAGGTTGGATCAACCCCTCCCTCCCAAAACGTCACCGTGGAACATGAGCATGAGTTGTCCAGCACAGCCTGGGGGAGGGGGGTCCGCACAACCCCCTTGCGCACGACCCTGGCGGTGACTCACCGGCGGGGGGACGGACTTGAAGCGAACCCAGGAGGCCGCGGCAATCAGGCCGACGTCGCGCGTCACAATGAGCAGCGTCAGGCTGAGCGGAATCAGCTGACTGTAGGTGAGCGAGAGGAAGAGCGTCGACGCCAACAGCTTGTCGGCCAGCGGGTCCAGAAAACTCCCCAGACGTGACGCCTGGCGACAGGGAAGTGTTAGCCGGTGCAGAAAACTCTCCAGATCTGACGCCTGGCGACAGGAGAGGTGTTAGCCGGTACAGAAAACTCCCCAGACGTGACGCCTGGCGACAGGGAAGTGTTAGCCGGTGCAGGGAACTCCCCAGCTGGGACGCCTGGCGACAGGGGAGGTGTTAGCCGGTGCAGAAAACTCTCCAGATCTGACGCCTGGCGACAGGAGAGGTGTTTGCCGGTGCAGGGAACTCTCCAGACGTGACGCCCAGCTGCGGTGTCAATGGTGTGGCGACCAACACCCACACTGACACCACTAGCGACAACAACGACTTGACACAGACTTCAGTTCAGACTTCAGTCCGCAGTCTCGGACTGAACCGACTTCAGTAATTACAATTCGTTACAGCAGACTGCACTCCAGCCATCCGGCGGGTGGTCTCAACTGACCCAGGCCGACAGACCTGAACTTCACTCGATGACAAATCTAGAAGCTCGGTAAGGTGGGTCGATATTTTGAGAGGGGCCATCGGCTACAAAACTCCTGAGGGGAGGGAGGGTACACGTGAGTCTGCTACAGCCTCGAGTTATTCCACGGAGGGGCGTCTTCGACTGAAAATTTCGTTCAGCGGTGGGAGGGGGGGGGGGGGGCGCAACCGACCGCCTCCGAGGGACGCCTTTTCAACCTGAATGGACGGGATGGATGGATGGACGGGCATCTCCGCAGCAACATGGGTGCCTTTCGAGTTGCTAAGGGTGGCGGTCGTCCCATTCGGCTCCGACCTTCAGTCTACACATCGGTTGAACCCGAAGGACCTGGCAGTGCCGGGCTGACCACCACACCACGATCTGCGCCGACCTGACACGACGACCTGCGCCGACACAACTCGGGCGACCTGCGCCGCCCGACACGGACGATCCGGCCCACTGACCTGGCTGGGGAAGCGGCGCGCGATCCAGCCGTCCAGCAGGTCGGTGGCGCCGGCCACGACGAAGCCGACCAGCGCCGGCGTGTACAGCTGACACACCACCAGCCAGCCGATCAGCGGCGTGGCCACGATCCGGGCCACGCACAGCAGGTTCGGCACGGTGTAGATGTTCTCGTGCTGAAACGGGCCCGCCGGTGATCAGCTGTGACGAAGTTAGTTTTGGGCCCCCTCATTGCAATGCATTTGACTCGCAGGTGTAACTACTCGTCGAGTCTTGGGATCCCAGACTTCCCTACACAGCGATCGCACGGCAGTTGCCGAGTCACCTACCGCTCGCGCGCGTCGGGGCGTGCGTTGAGCATCGACACGGCGGAGACACGTGGCAAAATGGACACGGACACGGGTTTGCCCCGGTAGCTCAGTTGGTTGCAGCTCTTGCCTAGGTTGGTCTTCCCTGTCCTGGCAAGACAGGGCTCCAGTCGCTTCACGCGCTTGCATTTAGCTCCAGGCTGGGAAGGTCAGTTGGCAACTGGCCCGATAAGGCTGGGGACAAGCTACCGACCGTGTCGACCGTGGTACCTGGACGGCCGTGTCGGTGCATTGACGGCACGTTAAGCTCCGTCAAAATCTGCCGTTGAACTGAAATGTATGGATCGGGTGGTGGGGCCAGGGCTCACGTAATAAGCTCTGCTTAGCAATAGAATCCTGATCCATAAAGCCACCCCAGCAATAATTCGGACTATTAAGCAACAGAAAATCACATCCGACGGTAGGTCATCACATATCCTTTCACCCATGGATGCAGGGAGGGGGTGTCGCCTACGTGATGGCCATAGCGAATCCTAGTCGCCTGCAACGACCGCGAGCGTGACGCTAATGGATAAGACTCCCTGAATGTTCGAAATGTAAGCTTAACGACGGCCATTGTGATGTAGTGTGCACAGTTTTGGCGACAATGTGCCAGGTCTACCAGATAGTGACAGTGTTCCAGATCGGGACAAAGATAGTGTCCGTATCTACCACACAACCCGAGTGTAGGGCGACGCCACCAGGAGGCATACAGGGGCAGGTTGCCACACCCACCCCACCCCTCCACCCCCAATCCAAGAATTTTAACATTAACTCAATGGCTTTGCATGGTAAATAATGAGCTGAAAACTCGTCTGCGCCTCACGCATTGCGCCGGTAACGCGGATCCACCGTTACGAAACAGTTCCATTCCACCAATAGCAGAGGGACGAGTGGTCTAGGGGTAAGATGCTCGTCTCACAATCGAAAGGTTGTGGGTTTGAGTCTCACCTGTCGCTACTCTTCGCCCGCGACCAATCGGCGTGAGAGATTGGCGACGCTACATGACTCAACGGTCGACGTGTCGTAAAACCAATAACCAAACCAAACCATCCACCAAGAGCAGGACGCACACTGCCACATGCTGATCAGTATGTTCCGGAATGTATATGGCTGCATGAGCCATAGGAATACGGAGAAAAACACTAGACTTTATTTGGGTTTAAGGGCGCGCCGACTGCAGGGTCATTTGGCGCCCATTAGCTTTGTTTGAAACGACTTCATTTGAAACGGATATGTGCACATGCACATATCCGTTGCACCTGCACACTCCTCATAAAGCTCTGTCACATAACGGTACTCGGACGGGGGGAGGGGGCAGCAAATGTGGATGCAGGAATGGATATTCCACTATTTTTCGCATGTAGCACCATGGCCATGACGGCGTTGCATGGAATGATGAAAACAAAAAAGGCGATATCCGCCTGTCAAAACGCCCGGCCGTGGCGGAGGTCGTGCACCTGTGACGTGACGTCAGTGACGACCGTAATCAATCCTATTGACCGCACGAGAGTGGCTGCACAGACCGCTTAGGGGCTGGACCGGCCTCTGGTGACCAAGGCCGGGGGCGGCGGGCGGGGGGAGGGGGCTGGCGCACCACTGACACCACAATCAGCCAATCAATGCCGGCGGCCCGCCGTCACCGGCAGCAGCGTCGTGTCGACAACGTGACGGCCCGGCAACCGCGCGCGTCGGCGGCCGGGAGGTGGCCGCCCCACCACTATACTGACGGGCCGTGTCGGCGCCCATGGGATGTCGCCCGGGAGGTGGCCGCCCCACCACCATACTGACGGGCCGTGTCGGCGCCCATGGCATGTCGCTCGGGAGGTGGCCGCCCCACCACTATACTGACGGGCCGTGTCGGCGCCCATGGGATGTCGCCCGGGAGGTGGCCGCCCCGTCACGACACTGAGACAGGCTGCGCCGCAGTGAAGCGCAGCGTGGCAGGGCTGGCCTTCCCAGCAGCGCGCTCTCGGATCGCGTCTCGCCAGCCGACGGGCGCGCGTCGGGCAGCTGCAGGTCAACGTCGTCTGCAGGTCACCGTCGTCTGCAGGTCAACGTCGTCTGCAGGTCACCGTCGTCTGCAGGTCAACGTCGTCTGCAGGTCACCGTCGTCTGCAGGTCACCGTCGTCTGCGTGCCGGCAACGAGGCGACAGCGGCCGCCGACCGGACGGTGCTCGCCACATGGACGGCGCAGTGGCCACAGTGCTCCCAAATTCAGAAGTCAGGTGTGGGAAACCACACCTGACGCCGCCGATCATGACCTCAACCGCCGACCAGTACCTGACGCCGTGAGACATTTACATCTCAGATAAAATTATCTTCCATTACATTTGCATCTTTTATGAGCTCACATCCATTGCATTCTGGCGATAATACAGCAGTACGACGAGGGGGGCCGCGGTAGCTCAGTTGGTAGAGCGTCGGACTCTTGATCGTAAAATTGTGGGTTCGAATCTCACAACCGACAGCATTGCCGAGTCCACCCGCGACCAATCGGCGTGAGAGGTTGGCAACGCTATATGACCTGGCGGTTGAATGCGTCGTAAAAGAACCGAAGGTTCTTCTTCTTCAGCAGTACGACGCGGAGTCGCGCTATGTACTGCTGTTCATACAGGCGTGCCGCTGTCACCTTCATCTTCAAGGCTGTATACCCTGCACGGTGTGCTTATGCGCCACACTTCACTAGTTATAGTACGCCGTTGTACTCAAGTCGCTCATGACAACAAATGTGTTGTTTTAATACACATAAATCGCAACTTCAGGATTTCTATTTAAACCTGACACCCAACTGAAAACGGATTTGAGCACACTGAGCGGGGCAGCACTGGCACCTCGGGCGAAGGCGGCGGCAGCGGGGTCCGCCGCCGGAAATTGTCACCGGTCAGGATGAATGGACAGAAAAACGGCGGCGACAACCGAACGTAGACGTGGTCTTGCCAACCGGACGAAGGCTGCCCACGCGACCTCCGTCGACCAGACCGCCCCCCCTCCCAACCTCCAGAGCTAAGGTCCTGCAGTCACCTGAATGCTGAGAGGAGCTGATGGCAGTGGACGTCAACGCCGACGTGCGAGTCCGCCGACTGATGTCGTGCGAGCCCGCCAACTGATGTGTCACACAACGCCGACGTGCGAGTCCGCCGACTGATGTCGTGCGAGCCCGCCGACTGATGTGTCACGCAATAACGCCATCGTGCGAGTCTGCCGACTGATGTTGCGTCACAAAACGCTAGATCGACAGCCACAGGCACGTGGTGGCGGCACGCGCCTGGGCCACTGTGGTCCCCAAGGTCAGGTCAAACATGTCAATGTCGGGGTGCAGTCAGTCATATGCTTTCGGACCTCGGTTGCAAAACAGATGAGATTTCGTGCCTCAGCTTTGGTGATATGCAGGATGGGAGTCTCACAAGTGATACATCACAGTCTCATAGGTGACACATGCGATGAAGGCCACCGATCTCGTCAAGGTCAAACACCTGGAAATATGTGAACTGTGGATGATGACCATCTTCGAAACGCACTCAGGAAAAGGTAATACGTGTGTGTGTGTATGTATGTATGTAAGTATGTATATGTATGTATGTATGTATATATATATATATATATATATATATATATATATATATATATATGTGGGTGGGTGTATGTGTGTGTGTGTATGTGTGTGTGTATGTGTGTGTGTATGTGTGTGTGTGTATATGTGTGTGTATGTGTGTGTGTATGTGTGTGTGTGCATGTGTGTGTGCATGTGTGTGTGTGTGTATATATAATAATAATAATAATAATACTAAATAAAAAAGGAAATAAGAAAATTAACATCATGTTTCCTGTCACCTTTAACAACTTTCGAGAAAAAGGACCAAAACTTTCATTTTTTAACGGACCGAACACATTTCGACAAAACATACAAAAAATAATCGAATTTCTGCACACCTATAACATCAGAAAGGAACTGCGCATGTTTGGCCATTATTACGTCGTAATAATCTACACTTCAGCAGTTCCTCCAAAGCGCCAATACATATGCATTCTGAACGCTTCTGGCCATGTCTCGATGGCCTGGCCTGATATTGGTTTTAAACTTGTCACCTGTCACGCATTCAGAGGAAGTAGTTCGCCACTAACAGGACGCCGTTAGCTACCAACAGGACGTCGCCAGCTACTAACGTCGCCAGCTACTAACGTCGTTAGCCACTAACGACGTCGTTAGCCATTTAACAGGTGGTGGGTATGGAGGTTGGCGTAAGAGCTGTACTCGAGTCAGCGCCAATGATTAGTTTCATCAGACATGTGGACTTGAAGGGAATGAACGGCGTCTCATGATACGTCGAATGGTGCAGGCGCAACTGCTACGTAACACAGATTTGCCGCACAAATGGGGTGAGCAAAGCTACCATATGAACGGGGTTGTCACCATACGAACAGTTAGAAGGGGCATATATTACTGGATTATAATATAATATAATATAATTAGAAACATAGAATTAGAAGGGGCATTATAATTGAATGAGCATAATGCAATTTTTAGAATTCCCTTGTTCTTTGTTAGTGGTTGTCACCTCATTTAAAAAAAAAATATACAAGAGAGCGCAACCGCACGTCCAAAATATACTTATCGATATCCACGGGGAACTTACCGCTCTTTTCCTCTTGCATTCGAATGAGGATTGAAAAGGGTACCTGACCACCAAAACAAAATTGTATCGTGCACGAATGGATCTTCAAAACGTTCGACCGGCTGCGACCGCCTTCAGCGAAATGATGGCCATGCGTGATTTCTGCACATAGTAAATCCTAAGCACACTCGGAAACATGGCTCAAAGTTGTCCAGTGTGGTTGGGCGGGCCGTGATCCCTGCCTTTATGCTCGCTTGCCCCTCAGCACCCCGACGTTTGCCGCGTCACGGAACCGCGGCGATCCGCGCCGCAGCCACACCCCTCCCCTCCAACGACGAGTGTCCACGTTCCCGGCATTAGTCGCGATCCAAACGGTGTCCAAAACGTCGCCCGTGGACTTGACACGAAGCTTGCTCCGTAGGTCCGGAGCACAAGACACACGTGGGCCGACGGGGAAATGTCGCCCCCGGTCCAGCGGTCGAACACCGCCCGTACCCAGCCAAGCCTCGCTGTCCGGTTCAGAGAAGTTGCCATAATTGCCACGAATGCCACAATTGCCTACAGTTGCTACAAACGCGTGTGCCATGTGAGACGTCTCAACCTATGTCGCACCTCGCCCACGACCACATCATAGACCACCCGCCTTCGCAATTGGATCGGCTCAAATATCGGAAACTGACGTTTCTACAGGGTTAAAATAATGGCTATTCGTTAGGTGTGAGTTGTTGAAACGAGCACAGTAGGATCTCAAAATTTGCCCTGGAATTAGTGTCATTTAAAATGCTTTTGATGTCTTTCAGGCTCAAATTTGAGCCAATGATATAGGTACGTATGACTGTACCTTTGTCATTTGTTTTGAGATTCATAAATGAAGAAGAGCTATATTCGGGATAGGGAGAATAATAAATGTACAATAAACTGGTATTGTTTGCCATATCACATGATAGGTAATCCCTTTACCTGAAATTGCATTGCAGAATGTTCAGGTATCACCATTCATTATCGAGAGCATGCACATGGTACTTATAAACGAGATATTGTTAGAAAGGAGAAACGAAGACTTCATAAGGATGCATCAAAGAGCAGGATGTCAATACTTCTTGGAGGATGTCGATTGAGTGTTCAGAAAGTGGTATATTCCACCCTATTTCACGAATAATTTATCACTGCGCTTCCACGTCAACCTCTCTCACTACACCAGCATCGACCGGTCACCAACACCCACGGAACGCTTTGGAGGCGACATCTATACGGAACAAATTGTCGACCCATTCAACTTCGAAGAGTTGACGTCTGACTCATTGCCGGTTGATGGGGTGTTGTAACTTTAGACAGCCTGACAGGCTGTACGCAGGATCAGTCTTAAATATTGTGCAGATCCGACACGTCCTTCGATCCACTGTGTCCCGGGAATACTTAGTTTGCATGCTGCTAGGGCATTGATTGCTTGCATCTTGGATACCTGTCGACAAGCTGATGGTAGATCCTGAATATTTAAACGTTTTGCATCACATTAATGTTTCAATCCTGGGTCTTAGTTATGGGTACACGATAGGCTGGTACCAAACTTCTAGATTACAAAAGATCCTGGAGAAATTCTTTCGATATGTTCCAGATGAAAGACTGTTCGCTTGATCCTGCAAAACATTTTTTTATAATGAGTTAAGGTGGGCAAAAATATTATAATTTTAAGTTGCGAGTAAACCGAGACTGAGTTCGCTGCGACTGGACGTTGCTAATACTATTTAACTAGTTGCCATTCGCACGAAGCCTCTATAAAATCCTTATCATTTGCATTGCAACGTATTAATGGACCATTTTCACGAACATGTACCGACAAATATGCATACCTGTATTTTCAATAAAATATATAAAGTACACCCACTCAAGCTTCCTAAACATAAATGTTCAAAGTTGAGGGGGTCATACCACAAAATTCAGCAGCAGATTTCAAGGTGGTGGACCGCCCCTCAACAAGATAGGACTGCTAATCCCTGACTGCGAGCCAGGTCCGGCTCATCCAGCACCTTTCGAGACCAACACAGCCTGGTCAGCGCGTCATCCATATCTGAGACGCGGGACGCACCATGCCTGCCTTGGCCGTGCCGCCCCATGCCGCAGTGAGCTGCCGGGGCGGGGATGGCCGAGTGGTTAAGGTGTTGAGCTCTGGGTACCAAAGATCCCGGGTTCAACACTCGCACTGCTCGGGACGTTTCCCAATCCCGCGGCCCACCGGCGAAAGTGCGGGCGGCGCCATTAGCCGTAAATGTGCATAAAGTGCGTCGTGAATCACCCAATACACAAACAAATAAACAAGCAGTGAGCCGCCGTGACCCGACCCGCAGCCGGCCGAGCTCTGGCACCTACCGACACGATCTGCTCCATGGTGGCGCGAAGTCCGTCGCCCGTGAATCGCGCGTCGCGCGCCCACCGCCCGGCCGCCAGCTGACTGAGAGCGCGAGCCGCGCGGCCTGGCGACGACGGCGGCGGAGGTGCGCCACTGAGCGGCGCAGGTGCGCCACCGGACGGCGCGGCGAACCTGCACGGCGAGCGGCGTGCAGCGGCACCGTTCGGCAGACACGGCGCTCGGCTGGCAGGCGTAGCCGCCGCCGGCGCGTCCCAGCTGGTGTTGGACGCGGCCGGGCCCGCCAGCGCCGACACCTCTCCGGTCGGCAGCCGGCGGGCGGCCGCCTCCAGCCACGCCGAGTGCGCCAGCCGGTGGATGTAGCGGCTTGTCGCTGGCTGACGGGAGCAGCTGGTCACTAGCTGACGGAAGCAGCTGGTCACGAGCTGACGGAAGCAGCTGGTCGCTGGCCGGAGGGAGCAGCTGGTCACTAGCTGACGGGAGCAGCTGGTCACTGGCTGACGGGAGCAGCTGGTCACTAGCTGACGGGAGCAGCTGGTCGCTGGCCGGAGGGAGTCGCCGGTCGCCGACTGGAGCTGGACGAAGCGGCCAGCCACCAGCCGCAGGCAACGGCCAGCCACGAGCCACTCCAGCATTTTCGCAACACCCCTGCGAACGAGGATTTGTCAGTTCTGTTAGTTAGTTATTTTGGTTTTAGGGCGCATCGACTACTGAGGTCATTTTGCGCCCATTTGTCAGTTCCATCTCACGACACGGAAAGCGTGGCTGTTGTATAATCCGGAGTCAGCTACCACAGACGTTCCTCCGTTAGAAGTTTCAAAGAGTTTACGGGCTCTCCGGTTACGTTATTGGCTTTGCGATACGTCGGGTGAGTTGGTCATGCGGTGTTGCCAATCCCCAGAATGTTCGGTTATCGGTGACGAGCAGCGACAGGCGAGATTCGAACCCACAACCTATCGGTCGGAAGCGAGCATCCTACCCCACAGCATCAATCGCCTTAGAAACATAGCCCGTTACAACTGCGCACAACCACCCTCCATTTTCTTCAGGGGCCGCACTCAGATCGGGCCCGAGGCAGCAGAAGCACCACCTGGCCTCTTAACCCTCCCTTGAGGAAGTCCCAGAAGTAGATTCTCTCCGGGTAGGATTGTAACAACACCAATTCCGGCACAGAGCTCGACGATCTTCGCTAATGAGAACACGCCACGGGCACCAGGGTCGGTGACACAAACAGGAGCACAATGATCAACGCATTCAATAGGTTTGCAAAAATCAAGGCTGTGTGTCGATCTTAACCGGGAAATTTGCATGGGACAGCAGAAAATTCATCCAGGGACCAGGTGTACTAACCTAATGTCTTGAGCCCTTTGGTCCCAAGACCCGTACAACCAACATGGCTATGTACAATTGAACACCATTAGGCATCTCTTCGTAGCTATGCCTTCACACACAAACACAGGAGCTAACGCGTCTGAAGATGCCAGACGGTTCGTGTCGATCAGCACAATATGGACTCAAATGCGCATATAGTGCCGACATTACTGCACCCGAACTGGGAGCCGGCAGGCGTCGACCCGTCAGCGATGGAAAACCACGCAGCCAATGTCGCTGTTGTTGTTGTTGTTTGGGTTTTAGGGCGCATCGACCAGGTTTGACCATTTAGCGCCCAAACTAATGACACTCTAATACTATATTTAGGACTTTTGGAGTTATAAAATACACAGTTGCATACGTCCAAGTCACACACCTAATCATACATGCACAATAGATGCTATGTCATGCTGCACGCAGCCAATGGCAGCGATCATCGAAACATCGGAACTGTATTCGTCAGAACGCCGGGACTATACCTGTCCAGCATTGATTGGGTCTGAACGACGGCCGCGCCAACAACAGCCAATTAGCGTCACGTCTCACCATGAAGTTCGCTAGAAAACCCGTTCGGCGAATGGCTTCCGATCAGTATCCAGTAATCCAATAAGCCGCGTCGGGATCGTCCTTCGTGCAGGGCACCCGAAGAACCGCACCCCCGGCAATGTCCCAGGAGGCGGACGGCGACTGTGAAGATGGTGGTGGTGGAGATGGTGGACTGCGGATGGTGGAGGATGGCAGAGAGTCCAGCGAAAATGATTTGAAGTAGTAGTCACAATAGCAAATGACGGACATGTGAGTAATGTGCGCGGACGAGTTAAATGCGTGCTTCCCGTATTAATGCGCATCATTCATCGCACTCGGGAGGTTAGAGCAGCAACTTGCCAGCACGTCTCGACATTGTTAAATGGAATTAATGCATATCTTAAAATACTCATTGTATTGCACATGTGTTTTATGTGTTCTACATATGAACACATGCACTTCATGTGTTCTATACACTTACACTTCATACACTACATTCTACATTCTACACTTCATGTGTTCTCCATGTGTTCTCCAGACCACCTGAATATACATCACGAAAATTATTATCTTCTCAGCAGGTTTTTAAACCCAGGATTTTCAACAAACAATTCAAGGAAAAAATTAGCAAAACACATCCCATTGGAATCAGTTGAATATAGGATTGAACTTCCCAAAAAAAACATTTGTTGACCAGACTAAGCCGACATAACTGAGCCACGAAGAACAAGTACACCAGAGTGGAAATTTCACTGTTTTAGCCGACAACGACTCTGTGCGCCGTGTATGCACAGTCTTTTCGGATTGTATCTGTGCGCAAAACGGCCATTGCTTAGCGTCGGGTTGTGCGCTTTTGTGGAGGGTTGTTCGAGGCTAATTGCGTTTTGCGTTAAATTCGATGAAGAAGTGATTGCGAGGCATGAAGCCGTCTGAAACGAAGTAAGTGAGGTGTGGCGACATTGGATGCTCAAACTCAAAGAGCCCGATCAGGAGTCGTCGCAGGGTGGCGTGGAAGGGGTCAGACGCGGCTGAGCAGCAGAAGTGATCGGACCGCCTGATCGGACGGTGGACGGTCGAAGTGCCGAGAGGACTTACGAGTCGTGAGACGTTAACGGAACTGTCGGGGCATGAACTGTTTAAAGACACGTGTCGGTGTCTGGCCGCTGTTCTCTGTTGCCGTTTTGCTAATCGTCCGCCCGATCAACACAAGAGCAAGTAACGGCTTTTGGGTCTGCGAACCAGTTGTCGCGTTTCCCAGTCTGCAGGCAATGCTCCGCGTGTATTGTCGGATCAAATACAGTTACAGCAGACTGGGAGCCAAATGCTTACTTCACCGACCACGCAACAGACAACAAATTGCATGTTACCTGGTATTGCTCTCAGCCAACTGTATACTTAACTGGCCAAGCGACGAACAACAACTTACATAGTATCTGGTACCGCTCTCAGCCAATTCAGAGCGAACAATGCAGCAAGTCCCGATGAACCACGAGCTTGTATCTCACACCTAAACAGCTTCGCATGTCAAGCAGCTATCAATATCTCACCATCATATAATGGACGTGATAAAACGCCAGTGCCAGCCCTCGGTTGGTTGGTTATTGGAGTTTAGGGGCGCATCGACTGCACCGGTCATGCAGCGCCCATTGCCAGCCATCGGAAGACGGTCGTTCCGAAGTAATAAATTAACATAGCAACAATTGCGTTACTGATTTTAGTATAAAAAAATACTGAAATACCTATTGCAGCGGTTTTGCTTAGCATGATGAACCGGTAAGATTGCACTGAGATGAGCGGCACCTGTACCGAAGTGAACCGAGACCAAATGTTCGGAACACACCTCTGCGCCATCTGACCACCAACCACGATCTCCATCCCCCCCCCCCCACCCCCGGCTAACAGCTCTGGCCACCTCGTCTTGCCAGCTGCCGCGCGGGGCAAGCCAAAACGCCGCGACAACAAGTCCACCCGTCGACACGACTCGACGAGCGCCGCGCTAGCCGTCGAACACGTGCACGGCGTCGGCCGGCACGCTCAGCTCGGCCAACAGCCGGACGCACTCGGCCGAGAAGCCGGCCGAGCCGCACACGGCGACCAGCAGGCCGGCGCCGGTGGCGTCCGGCAGCACCTCCTCCAGCAGGCGCGTCGACACGCGGCCGCGCCGGCCCGTCCACTCGGCCTCGCCCTCAGCCTCGGGCTCGGGCTCGGGCTCGGACAGCACGTGCAGCACGCGGAAGCGCGGCTGGCGCGCGGCCAGCGCGTCCAGCTGGTCGCGCCAGAGGATGTCGCGCCGGCGCCGGTTGAAGAACACCAGCCGGACGGCGGCGTCGGTGGCGGCGAGCGCGCGGCGCGCCAGCCGCGCCATCGGCGTCAGCCCGGTGCCGGCGGCGAGCATCACCAGGTGGGCGAGGCCGGCGAGCGGCCGCCGGAACCGGCCCACCGGCTCGCTCACCTGCAGCGTGTCGCCGACGCGCAGCGCGTCCAGCACGGGCGTCAGCAGGCCGCCGGCGTACACCTTCACCATGAGGCACAGGAGGGCGCCGGCCGGCGCCGCCTCGTCCGCGTCCAGCCGCTCGGGCACGGGCGTGTAGGGCCGCACCAGGTGCACGCCGGCCACCGTGCGGCGCACGTACACGTGGAAGCCGAGCGGCAGGCGCGCGCCGCAGCCGGCCGGCGGCCGCAGCAGCAGCAGCCGCGTGTCGTGCGTCACCGGCCGCCGCTCCGCCAGCACCAAGTCGGCGTACTCGGGCTCGAAGCGCGCCAGTGGCACGCTCGTGCGGTGGCCGGGCCGCACGTCGCCCGTGTCGGCCCAGTGCTCGCGCGTCAGCTTGCTCAGCGCCAGCTCCACCTTGCCGGCGGGCGAGACGGCGAGGCGCGCGGCCGGCGCCAGCTCGGCCGGCAGGCGCCAGTGCAGCGTGAACACCGACTCGCGCAGGTAGACGCGGCAGAGCAGGCGGCGCCCGGCCGCCAGTCGCACGCTCACGTCCTCCTCGGTCAGGTCCGGCTGTCGGCAGTAGGCGACTAGGTGCACCGCCTCGGGCGTCTGGAACCAGTCGAAGTCGGGCACCGGCGGCGACACCGGCGCCGGTTTCAACGACGATGAAGACGACGACGACGACGGCGACGACGGCGAAGGCGAAGGCGAAGGCGATGACGAAGAGGACGGCGGCAGCAACGACTTCGACGCCCGCGACGGTGGCGAGAGAAATCCGCCGCCGACGCCGTTCAGCCTGTTACCGCCGCCGAGCGCACGTTTGATGAGCGAGCGCGCCGCCGACTGGTCGCCGACGTACCGCCCGACGCGACACTTCTTCAGCATGCTCTCGTAGTTGACCCAGCGGTGCACTGAGTCGAACAGGTCGGTGGCGTCGACGCCGACGCCGCGCATCAGCTCGTCGGCGCCGCCCGGGTGGTACTCGACGTAGCGCGTCACGTTGTACACGCGGCCGCGCAGCGCCATCCATAGGTCGCCGGGCCGCCCGTGGCGCGCCAGCTGCTCCCGCGTCACGTCGCGCTCCCGGCCGCCGACCCCCGTCAGGTCGGCGCCGCTGTTGGTCAGCCGGATCCAGTCCATCAGCGAGCGGCCCGGCGCCAGCGCCACCTTGTTGCGCGGGTTGCCGGTCGCCATGGCGACGCGCCACGCGCGATGGCCGCCACCTACAAAGAGACGGGCGGCGCGTCAGCGGGCTGCGACGACGGCGGCGGCGGCGGCGCCGGCTGTGCTCCGGGCGGGCGAGCTGTTGACGTCCGGACGGCGAGGCGGCCGGATTCCCACTGGGCCGCCGCCGGCACATGGACGCTCGAAGTCAACGCGAACTTGGCCCGAATGATCGATCGATCAACCTGCCGGCCCGACGCGTCCAGGCGGTGCGTACCAGCGAACCGAACGGCTCCCGGAATGCGACTGGCGTCGACTCCGATATGCACCGTTTTCTCCAGGGAACGAGTCCCGACTAGAGACCGGACGGTGCTCTCGCCATTTGTCCAGATGGACGCTCCGTTTAAAAACCAATTGCAATCAGGAAAACGCACCAAACTAAGCAGAACGCGAGGCCGAAACTGCCGCACTCAGCCACGTGATGGTGTCGGCGCTCCACTGGGCACTGCCAAAGGCGGGCTGAGCTATCCAAGGCATGGTTGGAGCCGAGGCATGAAATCTCATGATGCCCAATGTCCAGGCACAGCAGAACAGAGTGAGCAGATATTGAATAATGCTAGATATATATCAGTTCCAAAAAGCAGTTTCAATTCTGACAATAATGAAATATGTAAAGTTAATTATGCACAATAATGAATTATTTAAGGGATAGACTTCAGTGCTCAAATCTTATATTTAAAAAAAAATTATTTCCTGTTGCTTCCTCATGTGATATTAATTGCAGTTGACCATTTATTTGAGATATCACAACTTTACAGAAATAAAGCAATTCAAGTTGAAATGCTTACATCCTAATAGGTAGTCATTTAAGCAAAAAAAGAACATCAAATTCATTCAAATTAATTTGCTTAAAAGAAAACCAGAAAAACACATTTTTACCACATGACATCCCCTCCTTCCCCAATAAAATATGGAAAAAGTGTGGGGAGAACTGGGCTCTGGGTGGGGTAATATATCATGAACATAAACTTGTTTGTAATGGCTGGCTCGGGTACATGTCTGGTCCAGGGCTCCTACGTCCAGCCCAACATGGGTTCCTGCCCAAAGGGTCGTGAACCACCCAGCTGCTGGGGGTCATGGAGGAGTGGAGCTCAGCAATAGGGGATGTGGTCTCCCTTGACATGATATCTATATTGACTGCATTTAATTATGTGCTGCACTACAGACTTCTCCGCAAACTGCATGTTTATGGTGTGAGAGGGAGGTTATTTTCCTGATACATTTCTCACTGGCCAGAAAGAGAGAGAGAGAGAGAGAGAGAGAGAGAGAGAGAGAGAGAGAGAGAGAGAGAGAGAGAGAGAGAGAGAGAGAGAGAGAGAGAGAGAGAGACAGAGACAGAGACAGAGACAGAGACAGAGACAGAGACAGAGACAGAGACAGAGACAGAGACAGAGACAGAGACAGAGACAGAGACAGAGACAGAGACAGAGACAGAGACAGAGACAGAGACAGAGACAGAGACAGAGACAGAGACAGAGACAGAGACAGAGACAGAGACAGAGACAGAGACAGAGACAGAGAGACAGAGACAGAGAGACAGATACAATTCTTTAGTGCCCTGTCACATTTTTGTCAGGATCATGTCAGTTTTTGCAGGTCCTTAGCTGTTTTGGAGGTCCTCATGCCACCTTTGTTGCTCCAATTTGTTTTCAGAGCCTTGGGAAGTGCCCCACAAACCCTCTGGTACCCCATGGTCTGATTGTTAATAAGAGGTTGATGCTCAAGCACATCAATACACTTGCATATGCTTCTATGTAAATTCCAGGCATGTATTCTGATAATCTTAGGCATGCATTGAGATCCTTGTTGGCATGCATTTGATGTCTTATGTGTGCAATTGAAGTTTCAATGCATGCATCAGGTATTGCAGCTGCCATGTTTTGCAGACTGGGATCACTGTTTCAGTTATACATTTTTAAAAGACAAAATTGTGGGTTTCTCAAGAAAAAATATTAAAGGGTTAGGGTAGGCAGTAATCTTCAAGTATCACCCCTCACATTTTCTTTATATCAACAAGGTATCTAAGCCACCATCAGCTGACTGCCAGTCAGCTTGGTGATGTCACTCAAATGTATAGAAACAAACCTCCAGCTGGTTGCACTGAAAGAACCCTGGAGCATCACTAGGGATATTTTGAAGGGCTTGATGTGGTGCTCATTCAGGGATGTCAGCAGGATAACCTAAGCTAACCTAATGCCCCTGGGTCCATTCAGTGCACCCAGCTGGAGGTTTTTCTTGGTATGTTTGAGTGATGTCACCAACAGCTGACCAGCAGTCAGCTGATGGTGACCTAGGTAGATACCTTGTTGATACAAAGAATGTGTGAGGGGTAATACTTGAAGATTACCAGGGTAGGCTGGGGCCTGCTTTGTTGGGTTAGGTTTTAAATCATTTTATATTATTACTTATATTATTTCCTCACTCAAAGCCCCCTTTGGTATTATTTTGTGCACAACCTGAAAAGTAAGAACTTCCAATGGAAATAAGTGGTCACACCACCTTAATCATGCCATAAACATGGCATTCAAACATTACATGCTAAAATCTGATTAGCACTTTGAAATGCATAATAACCTTCATGAGAAGCTTCTCATGCACAAATACCACTTTCTGCTGCAAACAAAATTATACAATTACCAGTCAATTACCTACCTGCTGTGAAGATGCTGCAAGGATATCTCAACAAAAATTACATGTGGAAGAATAGTTTCTCACTGTTCAAAACCATTGCATTGAACCTTTCCCTGAAATGGTCTTAAACACAGACTAGTATTATTGCAGTTTAAGGTAAACATGAGACAAGTTTTACACACATTTTACCTCCATGAAGCATACAAAGGGGTTACGTTTGGTTGAGTTAGGCTAGGTTAGGATTTTGTTGTAAGTTAGACAGATTTTCCACAAAAAAAGGAATTTTTCCAAAATATGCTATCTGTTTTCTTTAAAAATGGTTCAGGCTAGTTAGGCTAGGTAGGGTTTTTAATGAGAAAATTTTCAGGAAAATGTTTGTAAATTTTCAATTTTTGACCAAATAATTTGTTTTTTTGTATATAAGGTTAGGTTAGCCTGTTGCATATTTTTTTCTTTATCTTGAGCATTACTTTTTATCTTATCCTATATTACCCAACACCAAGCCCCTTTTTGGGTGTTATTTTTCATCCCAACTGAAAAGAATGCATTTGGGGAAGAAACAGGTAAGTGGTCACATCATGCTCATCACATTCATTGCACTAAAACATTGCATTATAAAAATAAATTCCAAGAAAGCATAAGTTACCTTAAACTGCAAATTTAACGAAGACCCGTGGGCGTGAACATCCCACTCAACACCGCGCACTTCATCTTGATCTCATGACCATCAAAATATTTGCTGGAGACTTGATAGGCACTTGATAAATGTTTGATCCCGATCTTCGTACATTAGTCGATCGCCAAACCTGAGCTCTGCCAAACTAAGAGACCAGCGAATCAGCGATAGGCGGGTAGGTAGGTACCAAAATACCCCATGCTGCGCCATTTTTGCGCCATGGATGTCACGGAAGCGCAATACCTGTGCTCTCTTCATGTAGCACTGATAATTGCTAAGTAAGTTAGAAATAATTTACTATTTAAATGTAGTATTTCACGGAAATATAAATGCTACTACTCGAAGTAGTATGAAGATTTCAATACACTTGGGACAATATAAATTATGTGAGTAATTTTGTTAGTTCCTACATAGACCGCTATGATTGTTGCTCACTAATTTGACAGTATCATAAATTTACTGCAGGTTCCTGAAGCTTGGGGGTTCCTCATATCTAGAAGAACCGTGGTTCCTCAGGCCTTGAGCTTGGCCTTGAGTATGTGGGCGGTGGGGTGATCATCGGGTCGAGGTGCGCAGGGGTATTTGTGGTGTTTCTATAGCTTTGCAAGACCGTGTTTTTGCTGGAGGAATCAGATCCATTGAGGATGGGGTCTGAGTCGGAATTCGCCGATAATTTTTGAAGATCGTAAGATTATTTGGTAATTTCTACTTAGGTTTTACTTAGGGTAATTTTTGAATGCATGGAATTTATTTTCCCAATGCAATGTTTATGAACGTGGCTAGCATGATACCACTACTCATTGGCTCCGCAAATGCATACTTTTTCATTGATAGGCAGAATACCACCAAAGAAAGCCTTGATGTTGGGCAATATAGGTACCTACCTAGCATAAAAAATAATGTTAAAAAATGAACAAAAATGTAACAACCTAACCTAGCCTAGCCTAACTCCGTTTAAGTATTTTGGAATAAAAAATGTTTGCATGTTTTTATTTCCTTTAAAAAAAATATTCAAATAATACACCTAACCTGGTAATCTTTACCTTTCGGCCAACACTGCCAAGGTTAGTGATTTTTAAAGAGGTGTACAGTGGGGAACAGTGACGTCACATAATTCAGGGAAGTGACGTCACAGGAGTCTGGTGTCGATGACGGGCACTAACCTAACCTACCTTAACATAACAGCATAACCTAACCTAACCTAACACATCGACACCCGACCCTGTGACGTCACTTCCCTGACTCCTGTGACATCACTGTTCCCCATTGTACACCTCTTTACAAATCAAATCTTTATAATCTTTACAGGTTAGTGATTCTTTACAGGTCTTGTAAGTGATTCTTTACAAATCTTTACAGGTTAGTGATTTTTAAAGAGGTGTACAGTGTGGAACAGTGACGTCACATAATTCAGGGAAGTGACGTCACAGGAGTCTGGTGTCGATGACGGGCACTAACCTAACCTACCTTAACATAACAGCATAACCTAACCTAACCTAACACATCGACACCCGACTCCTGTGACGTCACTTCCCTGACTCCTGTGACATCACTGTTCCCCATTGTACACCTCTTTACAAATCACTAACCTTGGCAGTATGTGTCAGCCAAAGGGTAAAGAAAGGCCATAACCTTACCTTATGTAACCTGCCCTAATCTGTATTTGAAGGAAAAAAATCATTTTTTACTAATATCGTTACTTGTTTATTAGACATGTGGTTCTTTTCCTGGTATTATTGCAATTTAGCTTACATGCTACCTAAGTTGATCACATGGTTTTTCTCTGTAGAGCAAAAAATGGGTTGGGTTAGGTCAGGTATGTTCTTTAACCTGGATATTTTTTTACGAAAAAAATTAAACAAGAAAAGTATGTTAGGTTAGGCTATGCTTTTTCCACTCTATGTTGTTCTTCATTATATAGGGCCCCTTTTTGGTATTACTCTTTTATCAACTCAGAAGCATGCATTTCCACTGTAAATGAGTCATCACATCTTCATCATGCTAAGAAATATTGTTGCAATTTTTATAATTCCATTTCCAACATAAAATACATGTTTACCCTTTCTTTTGCATGCTTTTTGGCATTCATTGTTTTTTAAGTGCATATTCATCACATCTCTGTGCTAAAGTACCTTTGTACATGGGTAAATAGGTAAATTTTCATTTTATATGGTTATCTTACATGGTGTTCTTATCTGATTAACACCCTTAATATTGTGTTAATCAGATTTCAAGAGAAAAAAATGTTGGATGTTTATGTTTATGAATGTGATCAAGATGTAAGAATGTATCACCACTCATTTCTGTTGGAAATGCTTAGTTTTCAGTTAGCAAGCAAAATAAGGCCAAACGGTAATATTTTGGTGAGGTAATAGGTATACAATGGATAATAATGTAAAATTTAAAAAAGAACAACAAACATAACCTAACCTGGGCAACATCTGTTTTATTTTGTTCTCAACCATAGGAAAGGATGTTCAGAATAAAAATAAACCAACCCAGCCTGGCTTAACCCAGTTCAACCTCCTTTTTATCAGATATCCAGAATCACAACAAATATATTTTCCAACTTTAAAAAGCCTAACCTAACCCAGGCTTGCTTCTTGCCTGCTTGAGGCTCATATCTTCTCAAGCAAGCAATTCTTGAGAAATGTAATTTTTAGAAATATAATTCTTGAGAAATTTAAGGAACACTTTCAAGTTCAAGTACCAATTTATCAGTTGGATTTGGCAGGGATGTAAAAGTACGTCAATTTTAGCTAAAGTTGTGATTTAGCTACTGTAGTTCACTGTAAATTACAACTTCTTACCAAACTTCAGCTAACCACCACTTGTATGATGCATCATAGCACTGAGCTAAGAATATAATATGCTGGTGTCATTCTGAGCTTCTGACATTAATCATTTATATTTGAAGTTATATCTTGCTGCTGATTTTTTGTTTGTTGCAAATTAATTATATTTCATAACTTCACAGCTACATAGTGAATGCATATTTGTAGCCCACTGCCAGACAGCAATGTCGGGTAAATACCATATTTATTGACATCGATAATCATATTGTGCGGATGGGCTCTATATGACCTATGTAGTCGATGCACCCTAAAGCCCAAATAACTAATCATATTGTCCGGCCGGGTGGACCCGGCGGCGGCCCGGCCGCGTCAGCAGACACAGTTTGGTGCGGAGGTGCTGTGGTCGCCATGGCAGCCAGTCTGCGAGGCGGCCGGTCGCCATCACCAAGGCCCACCGACCGTCCAGTCGGCGCCGGCCCGCCGCTACCGCACTACTGCACGACAGTAAACGGAATTGAATTAGCTGAGGAGTCAAGTTGCTTGCAAAATGTTCCATATGGGTTAGTAACTGAAGTTTCCCCTCTGGCGCTTCAGATTGTGTTTCCTTGATGTCATTGTATGATTGCACATATAATACATGATTCAACGTTCCAGAACACGAGCACTGCATGGTCAAAAACGTAACTGCCAAGCCAGTGCATCCCACCAATGGTAGTTGTCCGCTACCATTGTCGCCTCGTGTCCTCTAATTCAAAGCTATGTTCACAGCCGACCACCGTCCGCCAGCTAGCAGGAGCACATCAGCTGCTGCAGCATGTCGTCCAGCAGCTCGTCCAGCTCGACCTCGAGCTCGGACAGCTCGGGCAGCTCGTCCGACTCGACGTCCTCCGACACGGAGCACTCGGCCGCCTCACAGGTGTCCACGCGCTCGCGCAAGTCGCCCGTCAAGAGTCCCAAACCGTCACAGGCCGAGCGGCGGAAGTCTTCGAGCAACTCGGCGTCGACCAAGTCTGCCAGGTGGGCGGGTGCCAGTCCTGTCGGGACGGACGGTGGGCGGGCCGAGCGTGTGCATTGTAGGTTGCCCCATGTAATTTTGGTTTAAATTAAATATGAAAACTATAGCCTGTTCCGGTCTGCAACGTGCCGCAGCAATATTGACAACGTGCACCTGGCTGATCAATATGCCATGACAAAAAGGTCACGCACAGCAAAGTCAGCTTGGAACACCAGAGCTCATGAAACAAACACCACAAGCATTATACCACAACAGCACAGATAGGCAATAATAAATGCCAGCTCGAATGGGGAAACACCAATCATCGAATGCTTAGTGTTGAGGTGAAAACTGTAGCACAATTTCATTGAGGTCGTTATGCTTTGCAAGTTGGATTCTGTCATCGGTATTTCTCCATGAGTTTGTAATAGTGCTAAAAAAACAGCATTGTCGTTCGTATTTGTAATCAAGAGCATTATGTTCCTTAAGAAATTGTCATCCTTGTTTCCCACTGACAGACTGAATTGTGATGTTTCAAATCACTACAAGCTCTATTGTTCTTCGACCAAGGAAGTCCCAAGAACTTACTGTGTAGTACAAAAAGGAGTTTTTTTGGGTGCCAGAACAAAATTATTTTCTGTCCAAATCTGATGACTCAGAAATTTATTTCAAACTTAATCATTCACAAACAAATCCAAACATTGTTTGTATAGCATGCTTAGCACGAACCGAAGATCCTGTTCTCTGATTGTTTTTGAAAGCATTACCAAAGTCGATGGGTGTAGCCTGTTGATTTTTTTTTTTTTTTTTTTCCAAAATTTTTTTTTTTTTTTTTTTCTTTTTTTTTTTTTTTTTTTTTTTTTTGTCTTGTGCATGTACAAAGCATACATCTGCTGGATGCCTAACAAGATGGAATAGCCCAGGCTGTGCATGTCTTCCATACTTCTAATAGTGCGTCACTGTACTTCCCAACCGCCATCATGCCACCAGCCTCCGATGCGTGACTGTTTTCAGTGGTTGTTTTTTTTTCTCGCTCTGACCCATCCTCGTGCGCGTATCGCTGAGCCGTCTTTCACCACCACTTCATGCCAATCTGGATATTTTAGTTATACTTCACCACCATCTCACTCTGCTCGCACTTGCTATTGTAACATCCGTATTGTTCGGCTCATCGTTACAAGTGTGACACCCGTGCTCCCACTCTGGTCTCACCACGACCTGCGCCTGCCTGCCTGTCAGGTCGGCCGAGGTCAAGGCCAGCTCGCGGAAGGCCAGCTCGACGACAATGACGGCGGCGACGGCGCGCGCCGCCGGCGCCGCGTCGGCGCCGACGCGGGCGTCGCAGAAGAGCCCGACGCGGCGCACGATGGCCGACGGCAAGGGGCCCGGCCGCAGCATCTTCAGTCCGGACGAGAGCAGCGCCAGCGAGGTGGAGGCCGCCAAGGGCGCCGTCGCCAAACAGCCGGCCAAGAAGGCCGTCGTCAAGCCGGAGGCGTGCAACAAGGTGTCGTCGGCGTCGTCGCCGGCCGGATCAGGTGCGTGGTGGCGCCGTCCCGTCGGCCCCGCCGATGCCCGGCTGTTGACGCTGGTGGAGGTCGGTGGTGGTGGTGGTTATTGGTTTTACGACACGTCGACCGTTGAGTCATGCAGCGTCGCCAATCTATCACGCCGATTGGTCGCGGGCGAAGAGTAGCGACAGGTGAAACTCGAACACACAACCTTTCGATTGTGAGACGGGCAGCTTACCCCTAGACTACTCGTCCCCTGTGAGAGGTCGGGGTGGTGACGATGTGTATTCTGACGGTTTTCCGGTGGCTACGCTGGCAGCTGGCTGATGGTGTGTGGAATAATCCGAGCTAAATCTGAGGTAAAATGTGACACGGTGGCTTGTCTTGCTACCTGTTGCGTTTTGGGGCGGACAGGTGGTTCGTGAGGTGCATCCAGGCTCGTTTCATGTGCGCATGTACACGAGTGGCCTCTTCGCCCTTCGCGAAGACGCATCCCCTTCCGTGTGGATGCGTCCGTTTGGGTATTGTCATTAATGTTGGTGTGTGGGTGTGGGGCACTTAAAATAAGCATGATTGTGTTCAGCTTGCATGGCAGTGTGATATCGTCATCGCTGACGTTGGCGACACTGCCCGTCGGTTGGTTATTGGTTTTACGACACGTCGACCGTTGAGTCATATAGCGTCCCAATCTCTCACGCCGATTGGTCGCGGGCGAAGAGTAGCGACAGGTGAGATTCGAACCCACAATCTTTCGATTGTGAGACGAGCATCTAACCCCTAGACCACTCGTCCCCGACACTGCCCGTCATTTCAGTGAAATACTGCTTACTTTATTGTAAGCATGTAACTGCAAAATATGCGCACACGGTTAATCCATTGTATTTATATCGATTGCATTGGATAGTCTTAGCTCACTGTCTTCGATCACTGACTCTTCAACCTTTGCGGCGAGGTTGGAACGGCTTGGAATTTACAATAGTTCACAGACTTCCCATGTCTTCAGTCCGCGCACCCTGGATACCCAATAACTTACTGCCCTCTATGTTTGCAGTCAGTGCACCCTAGAAATTCAATAACTCACGGAGTCCCCTATGTCTGCAGTCAGCAGGCCATGAACCACAATAACTTACTGACTCCCCTATGTCCGCGGTCAGTGTGCTCTGGAGTCCCAATAACTGACGAACTGACTCTACAACCTCTCATTTGAACTAGCTCCCCTCGCTTTATTTTATTTTGTTTTCATCCGTGACTCGTGTGGCTATTGCTACTACTGTACAAGTTGCCGATGAACGACGTGACACCAGAAGTTCTTCCAGAGGAGAAAATCCTTCCTGCTGCGGTCCGCGACCTGATGTCATGATGTCCACGACCTGGCCCACGACATGGGTGGTCTTGCCCGAGGCCCAACCATGGCCTGGCTCATAATCTGCCCCAGTAATTTAACAAGCAATCCGCCCTCTGATGGGGCTTGCGACCTAATCTGTAACATCACAAGTGGCTTGTTTCATAACTTTATCTGCAACCTCACTTATGACCTAGCCTGATCCAGTGGCCTTGCCTATAAGCTAACCCATGGTCTGCCTATAGACTAGCCTTGCACATGACCTGGACAAGGGTCTAATCTGCTACTAGCCATGTGAGAAAAGATATCCTGTGACCTATTTGTGAAAATATGACCGCTTGATATGTCCTGGTGACTCGATCCTTGATCTGGCCTGTAGAATAACTACCTGCCACTAGTGGCACTAAGTGACCTGACCCCGACCTAACCCAGTATTCAACATCTGACCCAACTACTTGATCACTGGCCTAGCCTATCACTGATCACCGACCTAACTCATTACTAACCTCCGAGCGACGTCGGTAGCTCAGTGGTTAAGCTGAGCGTCTGGCACGCCAGAGGTACGTGGTTCGATTCCCCGCGATGCCCGCCGTTCCTGCTAGGGTGAGAGGCAGGCGACGCCATGCGGCCTGAGCTGCCGAGTGCGTCGTAAAGCCACAATACAATCCAATCCAATCCATTCCGAACCTCCGACCTAACCCACAACTGACCCGTGCCGTGGTCCGTTATCTGACAACTGACCTGGCGAGTGACCTGACTAGTGACCTGACCGCGCGGCAGGCGACAGCGGCTCGTCGTCAGCCGGCGAAGAGCGGCCGGCCGACACGACGCCGGCCGACGCGGCGCCCAAGCAGGCGGGCGGCGGCGGCGGCGGCTCGGACAGCGAGGCGGTGCGCCGGCGCACGCGCAGCACGCGCGGCTCGCGCTCGCTCAAGCGCTCGGCCATCTACAATACCGACTCGGAGTCGGAGACGGGTGGGTCGGTGGAGGCGGAGTGCCGCCGTGTCGGGCACGCACGCCGCGCCGTGGAGTGTCGTGCCACTACGTCGGCTTGTTTGTGCCATTGGCAGGATGTGTTATTCAGTGATCAATTATTAGTGAAATAGGGTGGAATATACCACTTTTGGGGTACTGAATTGACAACCCCCACCCACACCCAAGTATTGACATCGAGCTTCGTGATCAAGTCTTTCGAGTCTTTATCAAGTCTTCATATATTTATAACAGAATCTTGTTAATAAGTGTCACGCTTGTACTCACCATTGTGGATTGTGATGCATGAACATTTCTTAGCACAATTCCAGGTAAGGGGGTTACCTATGATGTGGTCTGTTATACAATATCAGTTGATAAGAGTGGGTATTTTTCGTCTGTGTCGCTAAAATAATTATCCCTAAACTAGGCATATAAAAAAATGACAAATGTGCATATATGAGTACACTGTTGGATCAAAATTGTGTTTGAAGAGCTTATCAGTTATGTTAAGCTACATTGTTTCCATGGCGAATTTATGCATCCTACCATACTCTTTTCGACATCTCACACCTAGCAAAAAGTCATTATTTTCACACTGGCGTTATTAGACGTGAGCCTGACCCGCCCGACCCATCTGACCCGTCTGACCCATCTGACCCGTCTGACCTGTCTCACCTGTCTGACCCGTCTGACCCGTCTGACCGCCGCCGCCCACGTCGGCAGCCGACAGCCAACAGGGCAAGGGCCCGCGGAAGCGCAGCAAACCGGCGGGCCGCGGCGGGCCGCAGATGGCGCCACGTCCGCGCGCCGACCAGCCGCGGCCGCAGGAGCGCGTCACCTTCCGCAGCATGTCCAAGGCCGACTGTCCGGTGTCGGGCTGCGACGGCCGCGGCCACCTCAGCGGCATGTACGAGAGCCACTTCACGCGCCTCGCCTGTCCGCTCTACCACCGCACCACAGACGCGCAGGCCAAGGTGAGGCTGGGTGTGGTCCGGGCGTCGCCTGTCCGCTCTACCACCGCACCACAGACGCGCAGGCCAAGGTGAGGCTGGGTGTGGTCCGGGCGTCGCCTGTCCGCTCTACCACCGCACCACAGACGCGCAGGCCAAGGTGAGGCTGGGTGTGGGCCGGGCGTCGCCTGTCCGCTCTACCACCGCCGCACCACAGACGCGCAGGCCAAGGTGAGGCTGGGTGTGGTCCGGGCGTCGCCTGTCCGCTCTACCACCGCACCACAGACGCGCAGGCCAAGGTAAGGCTGGGTGTGGTCCGGGCGTCGCCTGTCCACTCTACCACCGCCGCACCACAGACGCGCAGGCCAAGGTGAGGCTCGGTGTGGTCCGGGCGTCGCCTGTCCGCTCTACCACCGCACCACAGACGCGCAGGCCAAGGTAAGGCTGGGTGTGGTCCGGGCGTCGCCTGTCCGCTCTACCACCGCACCACAGACGCGCAGGCCAAGGTGAGGCTGGGTGTGGTCCGGGCGTCGCCTGTCCGCTCTACCACCGCGCCACAGACGCGCAGGCCAAGGTGAGGCTGGGTGTGGGCCGGGCGTCGCCTGTCCGCTCTACCACCGCCGCACCACAGCCGCGCAGGCCAAGGTGAGGCTCGGTGTGGGCCGGGCGTCGCCTGTCCGCTCTACCACCGCCGCACCACAGCCGCGCAGGCCATCCCAGGTCGATTGTGTTTATAGCCGGCGTGTGGAGTATGTGAGAGTAAGCTCCCTGGCTGCCGGCTTGTCCATCTCGTATGATGTGTGTGTGTGTGTGTATGTATGTATGTATGTATGTATGTATGTATGTATGTATGTACGTATGTGTGTGTGTGTGTGTGTGTGTGTGTGTGTTACACTAGAAGCGGTCCATCTCGTGTGATGTGTGTGACGTGATCTCAGTCGTCACACGACGTGACCCGCTTTCTGGCGGTACGATGTTGTAGTCGCCTGTTGGACCCACGCGTTGACCGACTGCTATCGACGCTGGGGAGTGTTCCGGTCGCTGACATCGTCAATTGTGCTGGACGGAACTCTATTGGTCGACCGGGCGCAGTTCTCCGGTGGCCGTCGGTCGACATTAGAGGGGTGTGGATTCTCAACATTCCCGCCGAGCTTTGTTTGTCGGAGCTGTTGGCACGGTGGGATGCAACGCATGCGACAAAATGTCCGACAATTGCAGCTCAGTAGAAATGCTGAACAGTCCGTGCTCGTCTGAGGGCAAACACCAACGACGACCGGAGAGGCAGTTGGTCAAAGCGGCGTGTTCAATCCAGCACAATTGACGAGGACACTAGTCTGCGTATTGCTAGCATTGCATGCACTTACAGCTTGCCACTAACATTTGGCAAAATCATGAAACTGGCATCTGTAGGCGCACACCACGAGAACTCCGACAATCGTTACTTTGGTTGTGTGGTGGCTGAGAGGACTCTTGATCGGGCGCTTGCGAATGGCTGGTGCTCGTGTGCTGCTGTGTGCGTAGCTAGCCAAGAGGGAAGGTGGAAGCCGCATCTCTGCAATTGACCGTGGTGATAGTGGTAGTGGCTTCGGCGTTGCCTGATGTCCGCGACTCATGACGATGTTGCGCTGTTCCTCTCTGTGTGGTCTACGGTACGTTGCCAGCTGTATGCATGTAGCCTACTACCTATGTAGCATGTGTATGTGTAGCCTGTAGCCAACTATTGTATGTTGCCAACTGCCGATAACGGGCACACAGATTCATGCGGGAATTTGCCTGATATATCCGTGTTATGTATGACAAGCTCTCGAACACTGGCATATTGCTACCGGCAAGCTAGAAGCCGAGCTGGCTCAGCTGCACACGTGCCCACTCGGCTAGTGAAGCTGGCCGCACGTCCACTGCCGACCGAACCGTGTCTGCCCCAGGACCAGCAGCTGGAGAGGGAGATCCGCATGTCCGACCGCCAGAGGGCGCTGAACAAGTATCGGCCCGGCCAGACGACGCCAGAGCAGAAAAACTACCTGTCGCGGATCACCAGTCAGCGGCGGCAGACGGCCGGTAGGTGGCACTTCGTGTGGTAGTGGCGTGTTATAGGTGGCTCCACTGCTGAGGGCGTGTGCCCGTCTCCGTTAGGTCAGGACTGGTGGATTGTTCACTGGTCAAACGCTGTTTTTGAAGAGAAAGTGGTTTTGTTGGTTTGCGCACCACTGGCACTGATCGCACACTATCTGTATCTGTGTTATATGGAGCTTAGATCGTTTTGTGCGCATATGGAGTATATTACATGCAGAGGTAGACATAGAGAGCATACGCGTGCACACGCACACACACATCTGATTTAATATGTAAGGAGCCTGTGTCGTGCCTGCCTCCGCCGGTACGCGGCGGTGCGGGATCGCTGGTGGTGATCTGGCGCTCTGGCGGCGGCAGCGTGAACTGCGCTGCGGTGGGCGCCACTTGTGCGCGCGTACGATTTGCCGGGTGTGCCTCTGCGGCGGTTCGCCCGGGGCCATCCGGAGGTGACGTCGGGTCACCCTGGCGGCGGAGCCGGAAGTCGGGCTCGGGACGCGATGGCACGCGGTTGTGGGTGCGCCGCTGTCCGGTAGTGACCCGGCCGACAACGTTGGATATTGTACCGTCGAATACAGGAACTGAAGCAAGAGACTTGTGCAGCAAGTGAGCAGTGACTCTGAGTCTATACAAGATGTAGGTTAGAAATAAATCCAGGCCGGGAGGAGCGATGTCCCCGATATGACGTCATCTGTCCCGACCGCCGCCGTTTTTATTCGACATTGATGTCGAATCTTCCGTGTGCGCAATATGTGGAACAAAGCCGGAAACCAAGCATTTTCGATGTGAAGGAGTGTTGAATTTGTTCTTCATCACGGCTGAGGAACGTCAGGTTAATGGTGAATAAGTTTTGGCGCAGGGAACAGCAGTGCGACATGGATGACGCTGTGTTGAACCGTTCGCTATCGCGAACCGAAAAGTAAGCTGCGAAGGATGCGAGTGGTCACATCTTCTTAATTACGTTCAGACACGTGATACCCGAAGAATCCAACATTCATAACACACCTTAAATCACCAATATCAAAACCCAAAACAAAAAACTACGGCGCGGCAGGTGACTGACTGCACCCCGACATTGACCTGACCCGACCAGAAAGGTCAATTATAACAAGTAGATGTGTCAAGTAACTCGAAGGGTGAAAGATGTAAGCTGCATTGTGCTATTTTCCACATTTCTATATCTTGCTCGGAATAGAAGTTAGTGGCGGCCAAATTGACACCTCCCCGCACTGTGATAGGTAGACAATTAACTTGCACTGCGAGGGTTACAAGAACCCCTATGGATGATATCAATTATGTGTGCTTAGGTGACAACTTTCATGACAGTAGCAGGTATTTCGAGTGTCTGCCCCCCCCCTCGCCTCCGTATCCGAGAAATATATCCCCGAAATTGTGTGCGTATGTCCGAAAAAGTTTGAACATTTGAAATGTCTCCAAACGTGAGTAATCCAGGAGTAGCATGCTCGTCTCCCATCGAAATGGTTGTGGGTTCGAGTCCCACCTGCCGCCGCTGTTGGCCCGTGACGAGCCGGCGTGAGAGCTTGCCAGCACCACGTGACCAAAAGGGGTCGACGAGTCATACTGACCGATGACCTGCCCCGAATGTCGGCGCGAGATCGCCGACAGGAGCGGAGGGAGCCGTCCTTGACTGCGTCGCACCGACGTTTCGCAGAATCGACTGAGCGTATGTCCGAGGTGCCTGACGAGGACGGTTCGCGCGAGGTGGACATGGAGGGCCTCACGCCCACGTACGACCTGATGCTGTTCCGCGAGGCTCAGGCAGCCGCCAGCGCGCGTATCGTGAGTTCGGCGGGGCGGGGGTGGCCGCAGGGGGTCTTCCAGAGGACGGTGAGGTGGTGCTCAGGTCAGGCCGTGGTGCTTGGTTATGTTAGGCCAGAATCCTGTTCCTTTATCTTTTTTTTGGAGGGGTGTCTGAACTACCAGTGGTTTTGATCAGACTTGTTTATTTGTCGAGTCGTTCCTTCTGAATATACACCTCCGTTATTTGTGTCTCGTCCATTTTCCCGTGGCTCTCCTATTGCTGTACAATAATAGTTAATTCGTTCCAACGCCAAAGTCCTGTCCGGTGTCGTCCAAACTTCCAATGCCGCTGATGCGCAATGTTGCCCAGTGTCGTCCAAACTAGTAGCCTGCATGGTGCCGAAGGAAATGCATCGCAAGATATGTCCAATTCGAGGTTGACATGAGTGGTGTAAGCCGAGCAGTGTCACGCAAGTGCCATCGCGGTGGTTTATTTGCATTCAATTGTTCTCTTCCATGTGAAGTGTTTAACGGACGCATGTTTTTCAAACCAAATACAAATCTCTCCAAACCATGGAGCATGATTTCGGTGTGATTTTCACGATCTTCAACACCAAGATCGGCGGTGTGGTATTCTCGGACTCCAAATTAAGGTGTCCTTTTCCTTATAGTCTCGCTGGTGGGGCTTAATAGTCTCGCTGGTGGGGCTGGGAACTGGTGTAAGAACCATTCAAATGCTCCACGCTACCAACTCAGTGGCCGACCCACCAATTTCGCAAGCATAGCATACTTGCCGGAAGCATTCTTAAGATAGCTGGCGGGGTCGGATGTGCGGAATCGGCTCTCGCCCTGCCAAAGTTAGAATCGTCCTTGCGCCAATGATGATGAGGCCACAGGATAGTGGAGCGGGCGAGACTATGTTCTGGCCCACCAACTGGCACTTCGCCGGCATGGTAAAGCCGACGTCCAAGGATCAGTGATCAGATAGCAGATCAGATCCAAGGATCAGCTAGGCCAATGATCAAGTTAGGAGCTGGGTTAGAGGTTGGGTGTTGGGTTAGGTCGTGGGTCAGGTCACTTAGTACCACAAGTGGTAGGCAAAGTCATGTTACAGGCCAGACCAAGGGTCGAGTCACCAGGACATATCGAGGGTCAGGCAACTGGTGAGGTCATATTTACATAAGTAGGTCAGGTCACAGAATCTATTTTCTCACATGACCAGTGACAGATTAGACCCTTGTCCAGGTCATTTGCAAGGTTAGTCTACATAGATGGATCATGGGTTAGCTTCCAGACAAGGACACTGGATCAGGCCAGGTCAACAAACCGTTTGGCACGGCGATCCCGTGCAATGTCGACAGTGGTGCCACCTATTGTTTCACAGGTGGTGATCTGCAGACACTAGTGCCATCTATGATAGAGCCTGTTGGTTGACGGGCGGCACCATGGGACACGGCATTCAATATAAAATAGCGTTTGGTACCGCCGGTACCGCGTACGTAGCGAGAGTTGCTCTAGCACTGTTCTATCGCTTAGTGACATGAATTGTCGACGCTTTATTGGACAGACTGGCGATATTGTGATATTGTATCATCAGCACTTCATGGCGCCTGTATATAGGCGCCAATCAACTTGGGCTTCGTTGTGACTGGCTTGGTGAATGTCCCTCGCACAATGGTTCCGGATATCAACCGTGGGCGTTGTGCCGACAACCGACCTACAATATGCCCCCCATGCTCGTAGCTGTCGAGCCGTCACTTCTTAAAGCGGAAGTTTGAAGTTTCCCTGCAATGGTTCCCTGCAACCAATTCCGTGACCCAGGAGGACGAGCTGCGCGACCTGCCCGACACGCCGGGCCTCTACTCGATCGAGATGGGCCGCTTCGAGATGGAGGTGTGGTACCAGTCGCCGTATCCGGAGGACTTCGCGCGCGGCTCGCAGATGTTCATCTGCCAGTACTGCCTCAAGTACCTGCGCTGCCGCACGTCGCTGCAGCGCCACAACGCCAAGTGCGTGTGGCGCTTCCCGCCCGGCGACGAGATCTACAGGTGGGTGTGGCGGGCAGGCGGCGACGAGATCTACAGGTGGGTGTGGCGGGCGGCCGGCGACGAAATCTACAGGTGGGTGTGGCGGGCGGGCGGCGACGAGATCTACAGGTGGGTGTGGCGGGCAGGCGGCGACGAGTGTGGGGAATGTCGCCGGACCATGGCGAACGGTTGGGGGGGGGGGACGGCCGAGTGGTTAAGGTGTTGAGCTCTGGGTACCAAAGGTCCTGGGTTCAACACTCGCACCACTCGGGACATATCCCAATCCCACGGCCCGCCGGGGAGACGGTGTGGGCGGCGTTATTAGCCGTGATCGTGCACAGAGTGCGTCGAGAAACACCAAGTAAACAAACAGGCGAACGGTTTGGTGAATTACGTCTCACAATCGAAAGGTTGTGGGTTCGATTCTCACCTGTCGCTATTCTTCGCCCGCGACCAATCGGCGTGAGAGATTGGCGACGCTACATGACTCAACGGTCGACGTGTCGTGAAACCAATAACCAACCAACCAACCGGTTTGGTGAATTAGGCTTTCATTTGCCGGTGGTGAACACAGACATGCATCTGAGAGAGTGTGTGGACTTGGTGTGCACGTCGTTTTTTGGTCATGCGTTATCGGTTGTCGTGGGCTTCTCGATGCCGATTGGGATGCGAGTCGATTAAACATCAGTCTCCATCGTTGGCACGGTGATTGTGCGATCCGTGTGTGGACTTGCCGACGTCTGTTCCCCGCCGCCTGGCTGTGGATCATTGGGCTGGTGTAAACGATTAATTGTCTCAGTCTGTGCTCTAGTTTTGTATTTTGTTTGCAAACTTACACAATGCGATACCTAGGCGATGAACGGGGCTGAGCAGGTGAGTCATACATTGGTAGGCTGAAGCATTTCCAGTGCGGAGTCTGGATGTGGGTGGCGAGTGAAATAAATGTAGCTGCAATTGGGGAGGGGATTTGTGGAAGACTAGGAACTGGGAATATGAGAGGGAGCAGGGTGACAAGCGCCAAATGGGAGTGTATGAATGCAAGCAGAGCGTTAATGTTCCAAGAACAAGCCAAGTTGGTCGCCAACGGTAATAGCCAGCGCCAACACAGCCGACACGCCCTCTGGCGATGCGGCCCGGCAGACGACTGCAGGCAGCCCTGCCGGGTCTGGGCTTTCAGCCGCGTACGAGGTGAATGGCGAAACTTGGCACACCGCTCTCTGGCTTGGCTTTTAGCGCAGCAAGTTGCCGCGCCCCGAGTGCGCCCGAGGCCGTGTTCGCTGCGGATTTGCGTGGTTTCGAGGTCGCCTGAGCCGCGGGAATCCCACGATTTCTGGCGATGAGACGCTTTATCGCAGACATGATAAAGCGGCCGGCGTGCGACCGGCGCCCTGCTGACATCCACCGTCGGACTTCGTAGCCAGTCAAGACTGCGGTTACTGAAAAGGAGAGCTGGAGGGGGGGGGAGAGTTCTCAGTAAAAGAGGAAGAAGTTCAAATATGAGGTATGTTGAAACACGAAATGCTGTGCGATCAAAATGTCATTGGGAGTATAATGCATGATAACTTTTCTGCTGTCTTAAGGAAGAAAAACTTACGTACCGTTTAGGCTGGTGCATCTTCGCCTCCGCACTTTTGACCGGTTCAAATTCATGTAGGCATAATAACATCATTTCGTATTTGAATTGCGGCTTGATGCACTGAAGCTACTCGTGGACGTAGAGCCCTCCGGGACATCGACAGCCCTCCTTTCTCTTCTGCTCACCCCCCCCCCCACACACACACACATTTCAGCCGATCAGGTAGGGATTATGTTGCTGGTTATGGGTGTAGTGCACCGGTGCCTCGTACTTCCTCCTCAACGATGGAGGCTGTGCTAGTGCAGCGGCGACTTTCCGCATGCATACTGGAAGATCATGGGTTCGAAACTCGGTTGGTGCTCGGATAATTTGGCTACCTACCCGACACCAACCTGTCTGACACCGATTCGCGGCCAACTTGACTGCAGTTCCATGCGCAGCAAAATTGTTCAGCAAAAGGCTGCTCACTGTCCTGCATGGACTCAAAATGATCAAATTCGATGCGCCCTTGAAACCCAAATAACTAACTAACAAAAATGGTCCAATTAGTCTGCACACCCTAAAACACCAGCATCCCCGCCACCACTGACCGCCTCGCCTTGCCGTGGTCTGCCGCAGGAAGGATCAGCTGTCCGTGTTCGAGGTGGACGGCCGACGGTTCAAGTCGTACTGCCAGAACCTGTGTCTGCTGGCCAAGCTGTTCCTGGACAACAAGACGCTGTACTTTGACGTGGAGCCGTTCCTGTTCTACGTGATGACGGTGGCCGACTCGGAGGGCTGCCACGTGGTCGGATACTTCAGCAAGGTGAGAGTCGGCAGCGACGACGTGGGCGCCGTGTCGTGTGCCTCGCCTCCTCCGGCCGCTCCGTCTCTGGACGACTACGACAGTCGGGAGGTGGGCCCTCCGCGGCCAGCAGCCGTTGCGTCTCCGGGCTGCTGTCGTCGGGAGGTGGGTCCTCCGCATCCAGCTGCCGGTCCTGGTGCCAGCGGTGGTACACGGAGCGGGCTGATCTTAAGCATTTCGAGTTGCGGTGGCAGTTGGATTGATGTCGCGTGGGTCAGCCCCGTTGCACGGTCCTATTTATGGAATGGTGGAAATAGGGAGACTGGTGCGGAGGAGATTAAGGTGAAGGTAGAGTTGGTGGCGAGCATGCGATAGCTGGTTCTGGATTCGGTTTTGGTCTCGATTCGTGTTTTACGACGCCGTTCGACACCACAGCTGGCATCTAGGAGCATGGGCAGGGGACGTGGGCCTTCCTCCGTCTTGGTGTCGGCTTGATACGGTATTCGCTGTGCTGTGGCCGGCCGTACGTACTCGGCTTTCGGACGGCCTTGTGGCGTTTGGTCACGGTTTGATACCCCGCGTGGCGTCACTCGTTTCCTACTGTCAGTAGTTCCTTACACTCTTCTGGCCTTACACGCGTGTTTGGACTATGCGTCACTTACCCCCGCTTGCACTATGAGCTTATAACCTTTCATAGTTCTCACTGGCCGTTCCTCATGCTCGTGGCCAGTGCTCACCCAGTTGGTACTATGAGCCCGATATGACCAAAGTTGTCGGCTCGCCCAAAAGCACAGTTCTATCATCATCACTACCCAGTTGGTAAAGGGATGCCTGCAGGCCATAGGCGATATTCGTCTCCGTCTCTGTTTATCCATCTATATGTCGGTATATTTCCCTCCATGTTGTCTTCCTCTAGTGTGAACTATCTGTGCAATGGAACGTCGATCTCGCCGACCCCGTTTCCGGAATGGACCGCGCCCTGCCAACGGTCGATGTGTCTGGGGCGGGCGGGCGGGCGGCCGGCGACTCAAATTGGAACTGACGCATGCATGACGGGCCACATTCAGGCGAGCTTCGGTGTCGCGCGCCGCGCGCCGGCCCCCATCTGGTGCACGCGCCAAACACCCACCACACCCGCCCACGCGGCCCAGATCCCAACTGGCCGCTCTGGACGTGAACCTTTTTCTAGTTGTCGCCCGCCGTATGGTTTTGTGTCCTGTCGGCCGGAAATGCCGGCGTGGGCCGGCCCGCCACTGCCGGTGGCGGGAGGTGGCGGCGACCGGCGCCGGTCTTGGCGCCGGTGCTGGCTGGCGCTGGCGCCGCGCGGCTCAGACGAGCCGGCCGGCCGGTGCCGTGACAGACGGCAGCTCGTCCGCCTCCGCCTCCGTCCGCCTCGTCCGCCTCCGTCCGCCTCCGCCCGCCTCCGCCCGCCTCCGCGTGCGTGCGCGAGCAGTCGCCTGCTCACCGGGGACGAGCGATCAATGTGTGAGAACGTGCCGGACCAGTTGAGACACGGTAGACACGGGGAGAGGAGAAGGATGGAGAGAGAGAGAGAGAGAGAGAGAGAGAGAGAGAGAGAGAGAGAGAGAGAGAGAGAGAGAGAGAGAGAGAGAGAGAGAGAGAGAGAGAGAGAGAGAGAGAGACAGAGACAGAGACAGAGACAGAGACAGAGAGAGAGAGAGAGAGAGAGAGAGAGATAGAGATAGAGACAGAGACAGAGACAGAGACAGAGACAGAGAGAGAGAGAGACACACACAGACAAAGACAGAGAGAGCGAAGTGAGACAGAATGGCGAGAGAGGGGGGGCGGTTTCCGGGACGGCGGGATGGACGCGGTGTATGGAGCGAGCTCGACACGGCTTCCGTCACTGCCGGGCTGTTGTGGTGATACATCGTTCACAGGTGGTGGCAGGCATGCGGTCGGTCTGACGCCCCCCCGGAATGTGGGTGGCCCGGAAGTGAGTCACTGTCCGCATCGGGACGCGTGCCGTTTCAGGTGGTCGGGTTTCGGGTTGGTGTGCGTTAGCCAGGTCTGTGTTAGTAGTTGTGCTACGAAATGCACTTTCTGAAAGGATAGGTACGTGGGAGCCATCCAAATTTGTGAGTTGATTTAGAGGTGGCAGACATAACGACAGGGGGCCTGAATACAACCAGCAAACTTTTCCAACGGCCTTTGAGGTATATACCAGTCGTTCAACCGGTCTGTCGGTTAACTGCAAAATAGCAGTATTAATATTTTAGGAGCCTAATTATCATAATCATCATGCAACTTGTGCGTGCCATTTAAGCATATCTACATATGACCCAAATACATAGGATTGTTTGGCCCCAGCGCGATTTTTCGTGGCCCCGGCGCAATTTTCCAAATGACGCGATTATTAAGGCCCACTACCTCTCAGGGGCCCCCGGTTGCTACTGGTCCCCAGTGGGCAAAGCAAGTCAGATATCGGCGCGCTTCGCGCGAGGGAGCGTCCTGGAGAGAGACAGAGAGAGACAATGAGACAGAGATAGACATGGAGAGAGAGACAGACAGACAGAGATAGACTTGGAGAGAGAGACAGACAGACAGACAGACAGACAGACAGACAGACAGACAGACAGACAGACAGACAGACAGACAGACAGACAGACAGACAGACAGACAGACAGACAGACAGACAGACAGACAGACAGACAGACAGACAGACAGACAGACAGACAGACAGACAGACAGACAGACAGACAGACAGACAGACAGACAGACAGACAGACAGACAGACAGACAGGCAGGCAGGCAGGCAGGCAGGCAGGCAGGCAGGCAGGCAGGCAGTACGGTGGGACGGTGGTAATGACGTCCGAAACAAGATGAAGTACAGCATCAAGCTACATGACCAATGCGGTCGATGCGCGTAAAGCCCAAGTAACCAACCACCGCACCAAAGAGAAGTACCCGGCCAAGATCATGGTATGGCTGGCGCTAGGCGGACAATGGAATCTCGCGGATCCTTTGTTCTGCCCTGCAAGCGTGCTCTCGATGCGAAAGCCCACCGAGAAGATTGCATAAAGGTCGGGCTATTTTCCGCCTAGCTCAGTGTCACAGCGCCGGTCGGTATGTTTCTGACCTGACTTGGCACCATGCCATTACGCGAAAACCACCGATGGGCTGCGCCTGTCTGCTATGTTTCCAGCACTTACGGCCCGCCAAACTGCCCCAGCTGCCGCCGACACAGCTCTATGAAGAATAATTAAGCAGGAGACGTACAAGGATGAACGGCAGGCTACATCCGATGCGGCGCGCAGAAATAGTCACCAAGTCTCCCCGGGAGGTGCCGCGAACCCTCCTGAAGAACGTCGGCACACGTGCGACTGGTCGACCGTGCCCGGGAGGTGCCGCGAACCCTCCTGAGGGACGTCGGCACACGTGCGACTGGTCGGCCGTGCCCGCGGGTAAGCAGATTCACTGCGCTGGAAAATTTCGGCGACTCATGACTCTGGAGACCTAGAAAACTAAAAATGGCGGAATCGTCATCTGGGCCATCGATAACCACATGACCCCATTTTAGTGAAATGTGCAGGGAGTGTGGTGAACATGCCTTGGCGATTTGTTCTGGGATCGTCCTGATGCGTGCTCACACTGAGTACACGCGCCCAACCGTACAGGCCCTCTGTGCAGCGTAATTGTGATGAAGGGGGTTGTCTGTCTGTGATCCCCCCCCCCCACCCACAGGACATTGGTGACACAACAGGTGACTAGATGTCCGACATGTTTTTGCAACACAGCGTAGCGTGTCTTTTTCCGATTTTCCCAGCTTCGGAAATCGCAGTTTACCCTCAATAGTCCGAATGTGCAGTATGAAATGAGACATCTCCTCGCATCTCGGTGAATATAGGTGCTGAGTGTGCATTTGTACCCAATTGAATAATACTTATCCTTTTAAAGAATGATTTTACCTGTAACTGATCAATGATTAACACACATTATATTGTTCTTTCACTAAAATTCAGTGCGGAGGGCATAGTTTCACATCGCACTGATGTTGCATTTGGCTGGTCCGAAAGCCAAACCGTCTTCAGCATATGTTGGCCTTCACATGCAGACGGCTGGTCCTGCAACGGAGAAGCTCACAGCACGCTTCTGCGAACGGTGTCCGGGCGGTGTGCTGTTTGTTGCCCCGCATCTGGGTCATCGATCCGTGTCGGAATATCAGACGCTGTCCGAAGGCGAGGCCGGCTACAGGGACACGCCTTTCGGCTGACGCGCACATCCGCTCTGTCCTTGTGCGAGGCGGCGCAAGAAACGCCGTGCTCCCAATAACTCTGTGCGGCGCGCGGCGCAAGAAGCGCGCCGTCCATCTGCAGCTGCGAGCGGCCGGCGCGCCACGTTCCGTCCGGCGCGCTTCCCGCGCTTTTTGCGCGGGGTCCGCCCGCGGAAAAAGCGCGCGGACGCATTAGGTTTTTGCGACGGCGCGGCGCGCCGCCCGTTGACGCGCGGGTGGGTCGCCTGGGCTCGCGAGCGCCCACGTCGTCCGGCGATCCTCTGTGTGGCCGGCACCGCCATCGATAGTCTGCTGGGCAGGCGGTCGCTACCGGGCACTGGCTAATTCAGGGGAATCGAAGGTTTGTTTTTGTTCGTTAATCTTGCATGGAGATGGTTTTTCTCGTGCTTGCCAGGTCAAGGCAAACGAAAGCAAGAAAATGAAGCTGAATAGTAATTTTCATAGATGAGGCGAAAAGGGCATGCTTGCATTTTTGCTTCTTTGTATATGCTTGGTGATGTTTTTGAGCACGGTTGGTTTTTATCCATCGGACACCATCACTGTTTTTATGCGTTTCAACCATGTTATATACAGGACCGGAAATCTTTGTGGTAATGAAAACGGCATTTTTTTTTTTTTTTTTTAAAAAAATATTTTTTATACAAAACAATTTTTCCTTTTTTTTTTTTTTTTTTTTTATTGCGGTTTTATAACACAACCACCATTTTTATATGAGGCGGCGGCGCCCCGCCGGCCCCCCCCCCCCCCGGCGCAGGAGGTGGGGCGGAGGAGCGCCCCCCCCCCCGCCGCCGGGCGGAGGGGCTGGAAAAGACAAGCCGCCCATTGTCTTTTGTTTGTCGTGGAAAACTTTGTGAATGTCATACGCTTACTGCGTGGCAATGCTCACGCAGTGCTTGCCTGACCACCTCTAACGTATGGCGGACAGCTGGGTTTCAGAGCACGTTGAAGCTTAAATTAGCGCATTGAAAGCGTGTTCAGCGGAATGACTCATGGTGTAATTTGAGCGGTCTTAGGAACGCACTTCTTTCAGAGAAAAATGTGTTTATTCCCGTTAAGCCCAGAATAGAAATGACAGGAGGCTGAATTAATGGGAAGGGAAGCAACGATAAAAAGCTCGCAAGCAGGATCAGGAGTAGAATGGCCTGAATGTGGATTAAGATGAGTAGAAGTAACATGAGGCCGAGAGAACGGCCAGGCCAGGGTTGAAGTCCGGTAGATTGTTGGTGCACGTGGAGGACAGCTTAAGCAGACTGATGAAGCCTGGACTAGAAGTAGTCTGCATTGTACGCTCGGTTGGATGGTTGTGGAAGCCATATCCCGCCAAAGAGCATGCTTGTATGCCAGTTGTGCTTACAAGCGGAGATGGGCGCCAAATGACCCTGCAGTCGGCGCGCCCTTAAGCCCAAATAATCAATAATTACAAGCGGAGGCACGTGCGGCGGGCCCGCGATAAGTTGTATTCACATGTGAAGGGGGAGCATGGCAATATGAGCGGACTGACCCGGCAAAGCAAGGCAATTCTTATATCTCGATCGTGAGTTTCTGGTTGAATGTTTAGCTGGTATTCATGTGTGTTCTATGGTGTGGTATGTGGCGCGTATTTTTCACTTTCCGCAGTGTATTTTAAAACACGTCAAGGCAACTCTTATATATCGATCTTGAGTTTCTGGTTACATTTTTAGTATTCATGTGTATTCTATGGTATGGTATGTGGCGCGTATTTTCCACTTTCCACAGTGTATTTTAAAGCATAGTGTGTTTAAAGCATGCATAAAGTACAGCATAGTGTACTTTATGCCGTACTTGCTGTTTTGCTTTTTTACTTCCTTTATGCTTGATTATATTTTGTCGCGTATTCGTCTGTATTTTATAGTTGCATGTCTGTATGACATTGTGGCATAACAGCCAGAGGCAATTTGGTTGCCACCATGGAGCACACAAAATAAATAACTGAGTAATGATCTTGGGATGGGCGATAGCCTACTTTGGCTGAATTGTCCATCGTGTCATGGTATCCAAATTGATATTTTGGGGGCAATAAGTGATATTAATTGCTCAACAGTTGACGAAGTCGGCCTCACATGTTCCCTCTGATGACGTCATAGCTCAGTCACATGAAGTGATATTTTCACATTTGTTTGCACCACGAGGTCGAAAAAGATGCACCGAGCCTCGGCTGGCTACCGTGGGCCGCGTGTCCGCGATCGCGAAGAAAACATTCGGGGGATTGTACCAACACCCCCCCCCCCCTCTCCCACCCCACGCGGGTGCCAGCTGTTTATGGCTTGCTGATAAACATCCAGATTTCCTGTAATTCCTGTAAATCCATTTCGCATATTCCAATCGATGGTATCACCAGTGTTTAGTTTCATTTCCACTTTTGTCTGCACATTTCGACCGACGGTGCGCAGGGTTTTCCCAATTCCGATACTATTTCCTCCAATTTACTCTGAATGTGTTTTATGATTGTCTAATGTTTTATGCCGGTTTGCAAGTACATCTGAAGGCGCGTGAAGCTGGTCTTTATTTCGCCATACCGGAAGGGTCGGCACGGCCCCACACAGCGTGCTCAGCGTGGACCTGCGTCCGGCGTTGGTGACGTGGATCCCTACTGAGCTGCAGTGCTCCCGTTGCCTGACGCCCTAGGCTGGCTTACCTTTGGTGGGTGTGTTGTGCCCCCCCTCCTCCCCAGATCATCGTCACCGGATGCTGTTCATTAGCTGGATTGGCTTTCCCTGTCTCCCTTGCCATAAACTTTAACGTAGCTTTTGCATTGGTCGGACAGCAGTGAGCCCAGTATACTGATCCCCCCCCCCTCCCCATGTCCCCCAGTATGATGGGCAGTAAGTCATCTGAGAGAGAAAAATGGTGCGATTACCTTCAAAACAAGCCGGGGACGAGTGGTCTAGGGGTAAGATGCTCGTCTCGCAATCGAAAGATTGTGGTTTCGAATCTCACCTGTCGCTACTCTTCGCCCCGCGACCAATCGGCATGAGAGATTGGCGACGCTATATGACTCAGCGGTCGACGTGTCGTAGAACCAATAACCAACCTTCAAAACAAGCCGTTTGAGTGTCATCGTTTCGATGCACCAGTGCCAAGCTTCATCTTCGGTCATGATAATTCAAAGTTATTCTTGAAAATGGTGCAGGTGAAGAGGTAAAGTTTCGAACGACGCGGGACTTCCGGAATGGGAAGACTTCCGGGTGGTGGGACGTAACGCTCGGCTCAAGTTGTGTCAGATCACGGCAAATTGGCCGCAAGTGTTACAAAGCGGTGCCTGTGTGCAGCATCACATAACGGTTCCTGTGTGCAACATCACATGACGGTTCCTGTGTGTGCAACATTACATAACGGTGCCTGTGTTTGCAACAGTGAGTTCCCGCTAAATGCACCCCTCCCCCCCCCCCACACACTGAGGTGTGGACCACTGCAGGTTGGTGACGCGCTTCCGTTTCGGTGACGCAGTCTGTTTCCGTGACGGGCTGCGGTGAACGGCTGAGGCAGGCTCAGCCAACGGCTCAGGCAAGCATCCTTGGGCCGTTGTAGGACGAGTTGACTGTTGCGCTGATTTGATGCCGACCTGAACCGCCCACTGGCTGTGGCGAGGTGAAATCGCTGCCGATGCCTCCAGGGCCGAGTCCGTGACGTTTCGGTTCAGAAGCGGTGCACTGCCACGTGTCAAGCCCTGCCACGTGGGATACTAACCCGGCAGATGCTGGCGCAGCTCCCACGTACTTTTTCACGTACGGGCTTTTTAGCTTTCTTTGTAGCTTCAGAAGCAATGGACGTATCGAAGTGAACCAACGTGTGGTTGGATAGTCCAACAAAATTAATTTGGTCAACTTTAATTTGTGAACCTGTAAGCCGCCAATTGTATAACAGATCAGGTCAAGTAAAACATAGCAGGTCAGGTCAAGTAAAACGTAACAGGTCAGGTCAAGTAATGCATGACAGACCAGATCAAGTAATACATAACGCGCTAGGTCAGGTTAAACATAACAGGTCAGGTCAGGAAGCTTTACTGTGCATATGTCAGGCCACATTTGGAATACTGTGTCCAAGCTTGGTCCCCTAGTTATGAGAAAGATTGCTGGCTTTTAGAGAGAGTACAAAAGAGGGCAACAAAAATGGTTAATGGTATAGGCAACCTGGCATATGAGGAAAGATTGAAGAAATTGAATATGTTTTCACTTAGATATAGAAGGCTGAGAGGAGATCTCATCGAGGTTTTTAAATTTGTTCATGGTCAGGAGCAGGGATATCTAAGGGAAATGTTTGAATTTAACAGAAATGATGCAATTAGAGGTCATCAATTGAAAATTAAAGTTAATCACAGCAGGACAAGGTTAAGACAGTCTTTCTTCACCAACAGGGTAGTAGAACACTGGAACCAGCTTCCAGGAACAATTGTCAGTAGCAACACACTGAACATCTTTAAAAACGGCATAGACAATCATTATAAGAATAGGGGGCTTGTTTTTCTGTATTCCAGGGTGGGTTGATTGACAGATTTGGTGGGCAACTGGTTCAGTGTACCAAGTGCAACCAAGAAGGGCCCTTGTGGCTCATAGTTGCACTGATCTTTTATGTCTTTATGTCTTTAAGTAAAACATACCGGGTCAGGTCATTAAAACATGGCAGGTCAGGTCAAGTATAACCAAGGTTTTAATATACCTGCAGCATTGCTGAGCAAAAAGGTACCTGAAAACGGTTAGTATGTATGAATGCTCGTATAAGAAACGCACAAACCGTCATTGCATATGTCACATTCATAAGGTCAAATGAGGGCAGTGCGCATTTGTATGCACGTGCTGCACTCGGTGCATGTTTATCAGTCAAATTACCAGCGCGATATGAAAATCGATGCATGATTGTCAGTCAATTACCAGCGAGAAAAGAAAATCAGTGCCACATAATATATAACCAAAAGGAGCGTAAGCATTCATCCCAGATGTGCCACACTATATGTCATGTTATATAAGCAACGCTGTATTATTATGTACTTAAGCTTGGTGGCATTCCATTGTAATGGTCTTAACCACCCGAGAGTAATTGTGAGTGATCAGTTCAAATTTAGCGTCTATGTCTACCCCAGAGATGTGAAAGCTATACATTTTCTGAAACATGTTGAACATTTTAAACCAGCCCAGGTTATCCCTTGACCTCAGGGATGATGCTTGGTAATTTTATGGGTCATTGGTAGGCCAAGGGTGAAATAAGCGCTTCGTTACTTAAGTGCAGCGAAACACTTATGAAACAACACAATCACTCACGCAAAACATACACATACATGGCCTAACTTCAGCTTGATTCAGGTTATGGGTGGGTCAGATTGGCTTGACACACTTGAGCAAACGATTACCGTAGCTAAATGTGTTCTCAATCGCGTTGATATATGCAGCGGGCGTTAAATGACCAAACCTGGTCCGTGCGCCTTAACACCCAAATAACCAGCCATGATATATTCAGCTGAGTCTACGGTTAATCGGGTATTTGGTGGCGAAAGGTGGTGACCTATAAATGCCGTTTTGGCGCCGTGTTGACGTGACTTAAAATGACCGTGAACTCATTTTTCTAAGATGTAGCTTGGGAGTTTATTTGGAGGTACCTAAAGTTTGAGCTCGCTATCGGCAACGGTTCTGTGTTCTTGAAGAAAGACCAGGGGGAAAGACAGCCCTTGATTCGCGGGTTAGCGGGGCGCCAACCCCCGCTAGAGTTACACCCACTGCGTCCTGGGTGTATGCTGCGGTATGACATATTGCAAAAGCGCCACGAGCTGTTGTGATGATGGCACTAACGTATCGACAATTCAGGCCGTTTCCATGCTGGGCGCGGCACCAGCCGTTCCTAGATTTGCATCGCATGTTTGCAGCTGGCAGCGCTCTGCAGCAGGTTTCGAACGCGACCCGTCCGAAAGCTGAGTACAAATCGCATTACCGATTAGCCCCGACGATCCTGTGACGTTCTCAAATCGAAGTCGCGTCGGTGTCAGTAATGTCGACCGAAAAGCGCCCGGAGACGAAATATGCCCGTGGCGTAGCGTGCCGCAGCGTGTCATGCCGTAACGTGGCGCACCGTGCCGCGTTGTACTGTAGCGTACCGTGACGTAACGTAGCATGTCGTAACCTAGTTTACCACATAGCAGCGTAACAGGCCATGCCATGCCATGGCATGGCCATGCCATGCCATGGTTGACGTGACGACGCCACGTTACGTGCCGTCAGGTATGGCCGGGGTACGAAGCTGTGCTGCTCCACACGGAGCTCGGCATTCGGCTCCGCCCCAGGCGACGCCTGGGGCGGCCGCCGGCCACAGCGACGTCGGACGATGTTACCTCCGCAGTCGACGCGTCAGCCGCAAACAAATGACGTGTTGGTGACGTCACTGTCCGGCCGGCGCCGCTCGGCTGGCTGGGACGGCTTGGGGGTGTCCCCACAACCACCAGCCTGTCGGTGGTTGTGGGGAAGATGAAACGTGGGAATATCTAGTAATTTTGGTCGGGAGAGGGAGCGCCATTTCGCCGGAGTAGCACCACTGATGGAGAGATTTTCTAAGGAGTGTGCCCAGCCCTTTCCGAGTGGCGGCGATTTTCATTCAGAGGGGACTTCGGCTGGAGGAGAGATGCAGCGAAGCCTTGCCGCAGGCACGCCATTTTCCGATCAGGTGGTCCCGTCTTCGGATTGGGGAGGGGCACGTTCCCCCAATGCCCCATCGGGATCCGCCACTGAGCTGAAGATTTGTGTCTTGATCGCTTGCCTGCTTTTGAGGATTCTGCGGCGCGCTTGTCACACGGCACCCACACCGGTGGGACTTTCTGACACACGGCATCTACACCGGAGGGAACTTCTCGGTAAGACTGACACGCTCCACGCCGCCTCGCTGGTGGTATATCCACTCCGCGCACATGTACAATTGTGGTGCTAACTTCTGTTTTTATGACATGCTCCGTTGCTGAAGTATAACCACTTTCCCGTGTACGATATTTTGCGATCCTCCCCAATGCGCACAATTTTCCGGGGGAAAAATCGATAATTTTGTGGCTTAGGCGTCCCCTGTGTAAAATGAATGATGCGTATGATGTAAATAATGTAAAATGAAATGCGCTTGCAATATTCAGCATGGCATTGCTCAGTATCATGAAATACCAATTATGTGCGATATGCTACATTTCAACCCAAGGATCACGTGAGGCCGAATTGCTGACTTTATTTTCATACTTCCGAAATAATATCTGAAGTGCAATTTCCTTGTACCCATGGGTAAAAGCCGACGCCAGGTTCAGTTTCAGTGTCAAAACTAATCCTGTAGTGATTGAGATGCTGAAGAGGTCGTCTGGGATCAAGTTGGGTCGGCGACTTCGAATGCCTTCGAAATGTCATTGACTTGCTGCTTATGGCTGTATTTTCGTAACCTATTCCATTGCTTCCAAATATTTTCTTAAGCGGGTTGTTTTGCGGGGGAAGAAAGACGTGCTTGTTTAGACACTTACATTTGAGGTGTGTGCCACTGGTTATGTGATGCATCTCTCGCGAAATTGTTCACAGCTGTGGAAATGGGGGCGCTTTTGGGGTTCGGAGATAATACCCTATGCTTATATGTTCCAACCCCTTTTGATCAATACCAATTTCCGTGATGCAGATCAGAAAATTGGATGGAACGCTTACTTGATAATGTCCTAATTTTCCACCAATGCAGTCGTTACGCAGCTGGCCAGAGCTGGTGAGGTATTTGGTGAGGAGTGGGTCTTTGCAGCTGTCCGTAGCAATCCATCAAAGCATCACGCTTACGGAAATATCGCCAACAATATCTTTGTCAAGGCTGCAGGCTGCAGACGTGGCTTATTACGCGGTGATCTCGTTGTGTGTGTTCTCGCCGTTTGCGATGCCTCGTCTGGTTTTGTTTGCCATGTCCGTTTCGGCAGTCATGCGAACTGTATTTCACTTCACCGTTACTTCATCGGAAAGTCTGGTATAAATTGTTACGTTGGCGGCTTGAGTCGGCGGCTCGAGCCACGGGTGCTAAATGTCGTGGCCCTGTCGGCTTCAGAACCGAGCTGGCTCCGGTACCGTCGTGTCGTCCACCGCTCGTCTCCTCAGCAGACCTCAGTGGTGTCCGTCGCCCCCACCACCGCCACCGAACCACGCCCAACGTGGCCAACTGTGGGGCGCAATAGAAATCGATCGGCTGAAAAAGCTCACTGGCCGGTCGGCGGCGGCTCGCCCGTCTCTATTGTCTCTCTTCTGGCGGGTCGGCGGCGGCGGCTCGCCCGTCTCCATTGTCTCTCCTCTGGCCGGTCGGCGGCGGCTCGCCCGTCTCTATTGTCTCTCCTCTGGCCGGTCTGCGGCGCGCCTGTCTCTACTGTCTCTCCTCTGGCCGGCCGGCGGCGCGCCCGTCTCTACTGTCTCTCCTCTGGCCGGTCTGCGGCGCGCCTGTCTCTACTGTCTCTCCTCTGGCCGGCCGGTGTGGACAGCCGCCGTTTCACGACGCGACGCTGGCCATCCGGCCGGGATATCAGTCTGCTCAGACACCAGCAGTCACAGGTGCCGACTCAGACCAGCACGCGTCAGCGCGCCGACGAAACGCCCGGCCAGAGCGGCGGCACACCGTGGACACGCCGTCCACGTCCACGTCCACGTCAACGTCCAGTCGGTTGCGTGCGTCATGTGACAGCCGCTTCTGTTGCGTCCCGTTCGCGAACACGCGTCCGATCGGCGGTCCGTACGAGCGCCGCATCCGGTTCCCGCTGGCGCTAATGACCAATCAGCTAGGCATGTCTCCTGTCATGCATGCCTGCGCCATCCCCGTCGGCCGTCCAGGTCGACGGCGATGGCGGGCGGCGGCGTGGCGGCTGACAATGGCGCCATTGTCGGGTCGCCGGTGGACGACTGCCGAACAGTGGGCCGGCAGAGGTCGTGTGTCTCGCGCTCGTGATCGGCGCGCGCCGCCGCCGCCGTACTCGTGCTGCTGATTGTGCCGCTAATTGGCGGCGCAACACGGCTGAACTTGAACATCTGCGCTCGGGATCCCAGTGGTCTTGCGGTTCGGATCCTGGTCGGCCGATCCCAGTGGTCCTGCGGTTCGGATCCGGGTCGGCTGATCCCAGCGGTCCTGCGGTTCCAGCGATAAATTATTTGTGAAATATGGTGGAATATACCACTTTCTGAACACACAATCGACATCCTACTCCAAGAAGTATCTACATCCTGCTTCTTGATGTGTGCTTATGAAGTCTTCGTGTCTCATTTCGAACAGTAACTCGCTTAAAAGTATTATGACCATTCTCTCGATAAGGGACGTTTATACACGAACATTTCGCAACGCATTTTCAGGTAAAGGGATTACCCAGGATGTGATATGGCATACAGTACCAATTTATAGCACAAATATTTGTATCGCTATCCCAAATATAGTTCTTCCTAAATTATCAATTTCAAAGCAAATGATGAAGGTCATCATAAGTACGCCATTGGCTCAAATTTGAGTCTGAAGGACATAAAAAACATGTGAGATGACACTAATTCCATGGCAAATTTCGACATCCTACTGTGCTCCTTTCGACATCCCACACCTAACGAAAAACCATTATTTTAACACTGCGGTTCGGATCCGGGTCGGCCGATCCTGGTGGTTGGAAAGGATACACAACTTTTCATTGATTGATGATAGCGTCCCATCTTCTTGTGCGCCAATCAACGGATTCGAAAAGTATGCGTAACCAACTGGCTGGCCTGTTAGTTCCGTGCTGGTGCTGGTGCTGGTGCTGGTGCTGCTGCTGCTGTGGCTGCTCAGAGGGACTTTGTGGAGGGGCGAACTTAAGCGGTTACCCCGCCTACTACTGACTGCTCAGAGGGGACTTTAGAGAGGGCGAAGTTAGGCGGTAACGCCGCCTACTGCTGAATGATTAGAGGGGACTTTGGCAAGGGGCGAAATTAGGCGGTTACCCCGCCTCCTGCTGAGTGCTCAGAAGGGACATTGGAGAGGGGTGGAGTTAGGCGGTTACCTGGCCTACTGCTGGCTGCTCAAAGGGGTTTTCGGAGAGGAGCGAAGTTAGGCGGTTACTCCACCTACTACTGACTGCTCCTATGTAATAGTACCCACATCATCATCAGCAGCAGCAGCAGCGCCAGCAGCACTCACAGCAGCAGCAGCAGCAGCAGCATCACCAGCAGAGTTGACCGTGGTGGCGGTACTTTGCGACGGCGACTTGGAAGACAAGAAAATAGCTGAACGAGTTGGATATTTCGACTGATAAATCACTTTTTGAGGCAGCATTCAAACCGAATACTGCTGTAAATTGAAAGTAAAAAAATGCATTCCGTTTGAAGTTGATGGAATAACCTGGTTCAGAATACCGGCGCCTGCGTGGTTAGTGGTGCTGGCGTCTGATACGGCCTGGTACCGACTTCGTAGGCAGCCGGCACCGTATGCGGACCTTGACGGTCGGCAGCGGTGGCTGTCGTGCACGGGACAGTGGTCAGACGGGCGGGAGGGCCGACAGACAGTGGTCAGACGGGCGGGAGGGCCGACAGACAGTGGTCAGACGGGCGAGAGGGCCGGCAGTCCCGCCGGCTGGACACCACGTGACCTGACACGGAGGTGGCCCCGGGTCACCATCCCGCCGGCTGGACACCACGAGACCCGACACGGAGGCGGCCCCGGGTCACCACCCCGCCGGCTGGACACCACGTGACCCGACACGGAGGCGGCCCCGGGTCACCACCCCGCCGGCTGGACACCACGAGACCCGACACGGGGGTGGCCCCGGGTCACCACCCCGCCGGCTGGACACCACGTGACCCGACACGGGGTGGCCCCGGGTCACCACCCCGCCGGCTGGACACCACGAGACCCGACACGGAGGCGGCCCCGGGTCACCACCCCGCCGGCTGGACACCACGAGACCCGACACGGAGGCGGCCCCTGGTCACCACCCCGCCGGCTGGACACCACGTGACCTGACACGGAGGCGGCCCCGGGTCACCACCCCGCCGGCTGGACACCACGAGACCCGACACGGAGGCGGCCCCGGGTCACCACCCCGCCGGCTGGACACCACGAGACCCGACACGGAGGGTGGCCCCGGGTCACCACCCCGCCGGCTGGACACCACGTGACCTGACACGGAGGTGGCCCCGGGTCACCACCCCGCCGGCTGGACACCACGTGACCTGACACGGAGGTGGCCCCGGGTCACCACCCCGCCGGCTGGACACCACGTGACCTGACACGGAGGTGGCCCCGGGTCACCACCCCGCCGGCTGGACACCACGTGACCCGACACGGGGGTGGCCCCGGGTCACCACCCCGCTGGCTGGACACCACGTGACCTGACACGGAGGCGGCCCCGGGTCACCACCCCGCCGGCTGGACACCACGAGACCCGACACGGAGGCGGCCCCGGGTCACCACCCCGCCGGCTGGACACCACGGGACCTGACACGGAGGCGGCCCCGGGTCACCACCCGCCGGCTGGACACCACGGGACCTGACACGGAGGTGGCCCCGGGTCACCACCCCGCCGGCTGGACACCACGGGACCCGACACGGGGTGGCCCGGGTCACCACCCCGCCGGCTGGACACCACGGACCTGACACGGAGGCGGCCCCGGGTCACCACCCCGCCGGCTGGACACCATGGGACCCGACAGGGGTGGCCCCGGGTCACCACCCGCCGGCTGGACACCACGAGACCCGACACGGAGGCGGCCCCGGGTCACCACCCCGCCGGCTGGACACCACGAGACCCGACACGGAGGTGGCCCCTGGTCACCACCCCGCCGGCTGGACACCACGGGACCTGACACGGAGGTGGCCCCGGGTCACCACCCCGCCGGCTGGACACCACGAGACCCGACACGGAGGCGGCCCCGGGTCACCACCCCGCCGGCTGGACATCGTGGGACCCGACACGGAGGCGGCCCCGGGTCACCACCCCGCCGGCTGGACACCACGAGACCCGACACGGAGGCGGCCCCGGGTCACCACCCCGCCGGCTGGACACCACGTGACCTGACACGGAGGTGGCCCCGGGTCACCACCCCGCCGGCTCGACACCACGAGACCCGACACGGAGGCGGCCCCGGGTCACCACCCCGCCGGCTGGACACCACGGGACCTGACACGGAGGTGGCCCCGGGTCACCACCCCGCCGGCTGGACACCACGGGACCCGACACGGAGGTGGCCCCTGGTCACCACCCCGCCGGCTGGACACCACGAGACCCGACACGGAGGCGGCCCCGGGTCACCACCCCGCCGGCTGGACACCACGAGACCCGACACGGAGGTGGCCCCGGGTCACCACCCCGCCGGCTGGACACCACGGGACCTGACACGGAGGCGGCCCCGGGTCACCGCCCCGCCGGCTGGACACCACGGGACCTGACACGGAGGTGGCCCCGGGTCACCACCCCGCCGGCTGGACACCACGGACCCGACACGGGGGTGGCCCCGGGTCACCACCCCGCCGGCTGGACACCACGTGACCCGACACGGAGGCGACCCCGGGTCACCACCCCGCCGGCTGGACACCACGAGACCCGACACGGAGGCGGCCCCGGGTCACCACCCCGCCGGCTGGACACCACGGGACCTGACACGGAGGTGGCCCCTGGTCACCACCCCGCCGGCTGGACACCACGTGACCCGACACGGAGGTGGCCCCGGGTCACCACCCCGCCGGCTGGACACCACGTGACCTGACACGGAGGTGGCCCCTGGTCACCACCCCGCCGGCTGGACACCACGAGACCCGACACGGAGGTGGCCCCTGGTCACCACCCCGCCGGCTGGACACCACGAGACCCGACGGGCCGCCCCGCCGGCGGACACCACGGACCGACACGGGGTGGCCCCGGGTCACCACCCCGCCGGCTGGACACCACGAGACCTGACACGGAGGTGGCCCCGGGTCACCACCCCGCCGGCTGGACACCACGTGACCCGACACGGAGGCGGCCCCGGGTCACCACCCCGCCGGCTGGACACCACGAGACCCGACACGGAGGCGGCCCCGGGTCACCACCCCGCCGGCTGGACACCACGAGACCTGACACGGAGGTGGCCCCTGGTCACCACCCCGCCGGCTGGACACCACGGGACCTGACACGGAGGTGGCCCCGGGTCACCACCCCGCCGGCTGGACACCACGGGACCCGACACGGAGGTGGCCCCGGGTCACCACCCCGCCGGCTGGACACCACGAGACCCGACACGGAGGTGGCCCCGGGTCACCACCCCGCCGGCTGGACACCACGGGACCCGACACGGAGGTGGCCCCGGGTCACCACCCCGCCGGCTGGACACCACGAGACCCGACACGGAGGTGGCCCCGGGTCACCACCCCGCCGGCTGGACACCACGAGACCCGACACGGGGGGCCCCGGGTCACCACCCCGCCGGCTGGACACCACGGGACCTGACACGGAGGCGGCCCCTGGTCACCACCCCGCCGGCTGGACACCACGAGACCCGACACGGAGGTGGCCCCGGGTCACCACCCCGCCGGCTGGACACCACGGGACCCGACACGGAGGTGGCCCCGGGTCACCACCCCGCCGGCTGGACACCACGGGACCTGACACGGAGGCGGCCCCGGGTCACCACCCCGCCGGCTGGACACCACGAGACCCGACACGGAGGTGGCCCCCGGGTCACCACCCCGCCGGCTGGACACCACGAGACCCGACACGGAGGTGGCCCCGGGTCACCACCCCGCCGGCTGGACACCACGGGACCTGACACGGAGGTGGCCCCGGGTCACCACCCCGCCGGCTGGACACCACGAGACCCGACACGGAGGTGGCCCCGGGTCACCACCCCGCCGGCTGGACACCACGAGACCCGACACGGAGGCGGCCCCGGGTCACCACCCCGCCGGCTCGACACCACGAGACCCGACACGGAGGTGGCCCCGGGTCACCACCCCGCCGGCTGGACACCACGAGACCCGACACGGAGGCGGCCCCGGGTCACCACCCCGCCGGCTGGACACCACGAGACCCGACACGGGGTGGCCCCGGGTCACCACCCCGCCGGCTGGACACCACGGGACCTGACACGGAGGTGGCCCCGGGTCACCACCCCGCCGGCTGGACACCACGAGACCCGACACGGAGGCGGCCCCGGGTCACCACCCCGCCGGCTGGACACCACGGACCCGACACGGGGTGGCCCCGGGTCACCACCCCGCCGGCTGGACACCACGGGACCTGACACGGAGGTGGCCCCGGGTCACCACCCCGCCGGCTGGACACCACGAGACCCGACACGGGGTGGCCCCGGGTCACCACCCCGCCGGCTGGACACCACGTGACCTGACACGGAGGTGGCCCCGGGTCACCACCCCGCCGGCTGGACACCACGAGACCCGACACGGAGGTGGCCCCGGGTCACCACCCCGCCGGCTGGACACCACGAGACCCGACACGGAGGCGGCCCCGGGTCACCACCCCGCCGGCTGGACACCACGGGACCTGACACGGAGGTGGCCCCGGGTCACCACCCCGCCGGCTGGACACCACGAGACCCGACACGGAGGCGGCCCCGGGTCACCACCCCGCCGGCTGGACACCACGGGACCCGACACGGAGGTGGCCCCGGGTCACCACCCCGCCGGCTGGACACCACGAGACCCGACACGGAGGTGGCCCCGGGTCACCACCCCGCCGGCTGGACACCACGGGACCTGACACGGAGGTGGCCCCGGGTCACCACCCCGCCGGCTGGACACCACGAGACCCGACACGGAGGCGGCCCCGGGTCACCACCCCGCCGGCTGGACACCACGAGACCCGACACGGAGGCGGCCCCGGGTCACCACCCCGCCGGCTGGACACCACGTGACCTGACACGGAGGTGGCCCCGGGTCACCATCCCGCCGGCTGGACACCACGGGACCTGACACGGAGGTGGCCCCGGGTCACCACCCGCCGGCTGGACACCACGGGACCTGACACGGAGGCGGCCCCGGGTCACCACCCCGCCGGCTGGACACCACGAGACCCGACACGGAGGCGGCCCCGGGTCACCACCCCGCCGGCTGGACACCACGGGACCTGACACGGAGGTGGCCCCGGGTCACCATCCCGCCGGCTGGACACCACGAGACCCGACACGGAGGCGGCCCCGGGTCACCACCCCGCCGGCTGGACACCACGAGACCTGACACGGAGGTGGCCCCTGGTCACCACCCCGCCGGCTGGACACCACGAGACCCGACACGGAGGCGGCCCCGGGTCACCACCCCGCCGGCTGGACACCACGAGACCTGACACGGAGGTGGCCCCTGGTCACCACCCCGCCGGCTGGACACCACGGGACCCGACACGGAGGCGGCCCCGGGTCACCATCCCGCCGGCTGGACACCACGGGACCTGACACGGAGGTGGCCCCGGGTCACCACCCCGCCGGCTGGACACCACGAGACCCGACACGGAGGCGGCCCCGGGTCACCACCCCGCCGGCTGGACACCACGAGACCTGACACGGAGGTGGCCCCTGGTCACCACCCCGCCGGCTGGACACCACGAGACCCGACACGGAGGCGGCCCCGGGTCACCACCCCGCCGGCTGGACATCGTGGACCCGACACGGAGGCGGCCCCGGGTCACCACCCCGCCGGCTGGACATCGTGTGACCCGACACGGAGGCGGCCCCGGGTCACCACCCCGCCGGCTGGACACCACGTGACCTGACACGGAGGTGGCCCCGGGTCACCATCCCGCCGGCTGGACACCACGAGACCCGACACGGAGGCGGCCCCGGGTCACCACCCCGCCGGCTGGACACCACGGACCCGACACGGAGGTGGCCCCGGGTCACCACCCCGCCGGCTGGACACCACGAGACCCGACACGGGTCACACGCCGGCGACACAGAGACCCGACACGGGGGGGCCCCGGGTCACCACCCCGCCGGCTGGACACCACGGACCTGACACGGAGGTGGCCCCGGGTCACCACCCGCCGGCTGGACACCACGAGACCCGACACGGAGGCGGCCCCGGGTCACCACCCCGCCGGCTGGACACCACGGGACCCGACACGGAGGTGGCCCCGGGTCACCACCCCGCCGGCTCGACACCACGAGACCCGACACGGAGGTGGCCCCGGGTCACCACCCCGCCGGCTGGACACCACGGGACCCGACACGGAGGTGGCCCCGGGTCACCACCCCGCCGGCTGGACACCACGAGACCCGACACGGAGGTGGCCCCGGGTCACCACCCCGCCGGCTGGACACCACGGGACCCGACACGGAGGTGGCCCCGGGTCACCACCCCGCCGGCTGGACACCACGAGACCCGACACGGAGGCGGCCCCGGGTCACCACCCCGCCGGCTGGACACCACGGGACCTGACACGGAGGTGGCCCCGGGTCACCACCCCGCCGGCTGGACCCCACGGGACCCGACACGGAGGTGGCCCCGGGTCACCACCCCGCCGGCTGGACACCACGAGACCTGACACGGAGGCGGCCCCGGGTCACCACCCCGCCGGCTGGACACCACGAGACCCGACACGGAGGTGGCCCCGGGTCACCACCCCGCCGGCTGGACACCACGTGACCTGACACGGAGGTGGCCCCGGGTCACCACCCCGCCGGCTGGACACCACGAGACCCGACACGGAGGTGGCCCCGGGTCACCACCCCGCCGGCTGGACACCACGAGACCCGACACGGAGGTGGCCCCGGGTCACCACCCCGCCGGCTGGACACCACGGGACCTGACACGGAGGTGGCCCCTGGTCACCACCCCGCCGGCTGGACACCACGAGACCCGACACGGGGGTGGCCCCGGGTCACCACCCCGCCGGCTGGACACCACGTGACCTGACACGGAGGTGGCCCCTGGTCACCACCCCGCCGGCTGGACACCACGAGACCCGACACGGAGGTGGCCCCGGGTCACCACCCCGCCGGCTGGACACCATGGGACCCGACACGGAGGCGGCCCCGGGTCACCACCCCGCCGGCTGGACACCACGAGACCCGACACGGAGGTGGCCCCGGGTCACCACCCCGCCGGCTGGACACCACGGGACCCGACACGGAGGTGGCCCCGGGTCACCACCCCGCCGGCTGGACACCACGAGACCCGACACGGAGGTGGCCCCGGGTCACCACCCCGCCGGCTGGACACCACGTGACCTGACACGGAGGCGGCCCCGGGTCACCACCCCGCCGGCTGGACACCACGAGACCCGACACGGAGGCGGCCCCGGGTCACCACCCCGCCGGCTGGACACCACGGGACCTGACACGGAGGTGGCCCCTGGTCACCACCCCGCCGGCTGGACACCACGAGACCCGACACGGAGGCGGCCCCGGGTCACCACCCCGCCGGCTGGACACCACGAGACCCGACACGGAGGCGGCCCCTGGTCACCGCCCCGCCGGCTGGACACCACGAGACCCGACACGGAGGCGGCCCCGGGTCACCACCCCGCCGGCTGGACACCACGAGACCCGACACGGAGGCGGCCCCTGGTCACCACCCCGCCGGCTGGACACCACGGGACCCGACACGGAGGCGGCCCCGGTCACCGCCCCGCCGGCTGGACACCACGAGACCCGACACGGAGGCGGCCCCGGGTCACCACCCCGCCGGCTGGACACCACGAGACCCGACACGGAGGCGGCCCCTGGTCACCACCCCGCCGGCTGGACACCACGAGACCTGACACGGAGGCGGCCCCGGGTCACCACCCCGCCGGCTGGACACCACGGGACCCGACACGAGGTGGCCCCGGTCACCACCCCGCCGGCTGGACACCACGGGACCCGACACGGAGGCGGCCCCGGGTCACCACCCCGCCGGCTGGACACCACGAGACCCGACACGGAGGTGGCCCCTGGTCACCACCCCGCCGGCTGGACACCACGAGACCCGACACGGAGGCGGCCCCGGGTCACCGCCCCGCTGGCTGGACATCGTGTGACCCGACACGGAGGCGACCCCGGGCCACCACCCCGCCGGCTTGACACCGCCTGACCCGACACGGAGCCGGCGCCGGTCGGTTCCGGATCACCGGCCCGCCGACCTCGCCGACCTGCGGCGCAGCTGGCGGGTCGCCACCCCGCCGACCTCCTGACCCGCGACGCAGCTGCCCAGGGGCCGGCCGCGTCCACCCACCCGCCCACCGGCCGGCCGGCGACACGGGAACGGCGGCGCCGGACGCGGCGAACACGGCGAACACGGCGAACACGGCGCCCGTGTGTCGCAGCCGCCGTAGCCGGCCCGGCGGTCTGTGCGACCCCCGGCTGCGGCAGCTGCGGCAGCTGCGGCAGCTGCTCACCGTTCACGGCCGCGGCAGCGTGCGGCGGGAATCGAGCAGGTGTGTCGCCGACCGGAGGTGCACCGAGTCTGGCGCTTCGCCGCGCGGACCTGTGTCGGTCGGACTGATCTTGAACCGACCGGACCGAACGGACCGATCTCGGCGTTGGGCTGGTGGTCTTCAGTAGCCTTTTGACTGGCTGCATGCAGTAGCGGTCAAGAGGTGATGCACACGGGATGTCACATCTCGCGCCACGGGTAGATGTATTCCCGCTGGTGATCCAATCAGTGACCATTGCCACACCACAGTGAGTTATACTGTATATATAGAGGCGTGCAGCCATTACAGTCGGCTGTGCCGCCTTTAATGCTGGTCTGTTTTCCAAGCAAAGGCCAAGAGTACATTTTCCGTGAGGGCCTTATAAAGACATAAAAGATCAGTGCAACTATGAGCCACAAGGGCCCTTCTTGGTTGCACTTTGTACACTGAACCAATTGCCCACCAAATATGTCAATCAACCCTCCCTGGAATACAGAAAAACAAGCCCCCTACTCTTATAATGGTTGGTTGGTTATTGGTTTTACGACACGTCGACCGTTGAGTCATGTAGCGTCGCCAATCTCTCACGCCGATTGGTCGCGGGCGAAGAGTAGCGACAGGTGAGACTCGAACCCACAACCTTTCGATTGTGAGACGAGCATCTTACCCCTAGACCACTCGTCCCCTTTACTCTTATAATGATTGTCTATGCCGTTTTTAAAGATGTTCAGTGTGTTGCTACTGACAATTGTTCCTGGAAGCTGGTTCCAGTGTTCTACTACCCTGTTGGTGAAGAAAGACTGTCTTAACCTTGTCCTGCTGTGATTAACTTTAATTTTGAATTGATGACCTCTAATTGCATCATTTCTGTTAAATTCAAACATTTCCCTTAGAGCTCCTGACCATGAACAAATTTAAAAACCTCGATGAGATCTCCTCTCAGCCTTCTATATCTAAGTGAAAACATATTCAATTTCTTCAATCTTTCCTCATATGCCAGGTTGCCTATACCATTAACCATTTTTGTTGCCCCCTTTTGTACTCTCTCTAAAAGCCAACAATCTTTCTCATAACTAGGGGACCAAGCTTGGACACAGTATTCTAAATGTGGCCTGACATATGCACAGTAAAGCTTCCTGATAACCTCCTCACTTTTGTATGACACATTCCTCTGTATCGCCCCAAGCATTCTTAGTGCCTTCTTCCTGGCTTCTTTGGTCTGTTCTGATGCCCCCAATTTTGTGTTCAAAATAACACCTAAGTCCTTCTCCTGCTGAGTCACAGATAGTACTTGGCCATCCATCAAGTATGGCGCCTTCATATGCTGCCTACCTACATGCATGACTTTGCACTTATCAAAATTAAACTTCATTTGCCATTTTTCGGACCACTTCACAAGCTCGTCTAAGTCGTTCTGCAGCAAAACCTGCTCATTGTACCCTGTTATTGCCCTAAAGATCTTAAAATCATCCGCAAATTTCAAAACCTTACTGCTTAGGCCACATTCAATGTTATTCACAAATATAATGAACAACAGTGGCCCCAGTACCAACCCCTGAGGGACTCCACTAAGAACATTTTGTCATGATGACTTTGTACCATTAAGCATCACCCTCTGCTGTCTATCTGAAAGCCACAACTCAATCCATTTTAGGATGCTACCTGCAATGCCATGGACCTGAAGCTGCATCATTAACCGTTTATGGGGTACCTTGTCAAAGGCCTTACTAAAGTCAAGATATGCTACATCAACCTGATTTCCCTCATCAAATTGTTCTGTAGCAAAATTTAAAAAGTCCAAGAGATTTGTGAGACACGATCTCCCTTTTCTAAACCCATGTTGAGTATCTTGAATCAATCTGTTTCCTTCCAGAAAACTAACTATTCTATCTTGGATAATTGATTCGAGTACCGTGCAGACTAGGGATGTGAGGCTTACTGGCCTATAATTTTCAACTTTCCCTCTTTCTCCTTTCTTGAAAATAGGAACTACATTTGCCCTTTTCCAATCTGTTGGAATTTCATTTTGTGAAACTGATCTACAAAATATCATACTAAGTGGAATTGCCAGTTCCTTTTCAGCTTCCCGCAATACCCTAGCATAAATTCCATCAGATCCTGCTTCCTTGTTTGGCTTTATTTTTCTGATATAATTGAAAACAACTTAACTATTAATTAAATCAACATTGTGTATCTGATCACCTGTCACTGAACTGTTGTTCACGGTTGGCAAATTTGTCACATCCTCCACTGTAAATACTGATTTAAACTGCTTGCTCAGCTCCTCAACCATCTCACCATCCTCACTCAATATAGTCCCATTTACTTCCAGTGGACCAATTGTGCTTGAAACTTTACTTAGCTTGTAGAAACTAAAGAACTTTTTACTGTCCCCATTACAGTTCCTAGCCAAATATAATTATTTTGCCCTCCTTGCTGCTCTGGTTTTCTGCTTCACAGCATCTCTAGCTTTTTGATACGACCTTAGATTTACGATATTTGAAGCTTCCTTAAATACTCTAAATGCATCTTTCTTAGCCTTAATTGATCTCCTCAAATCTGGTGTAAGCCATGCTGGCTTTCCTACCCTTCTTTTGCGCCTTTGCTTTTGGGGGACATGTCTAATCTGAATTTCCCTCAAGTAAGATTTGAACTTTTCCCACATTTCACAGGCATGTAAATCAAAAAAAAAATCTTCCCATTTTATGGCACTTAAAGCCTCTCTCATGGAGTCAAAGTCTGCCCTGTTAAAATTTGGAATCTTTGCCAAGTTATCCTTGATTGTCCCTGCTATTTGTACCTTAAATCTCACTATGTTATGGTCATTTCTTCCCAGAGTTTCTCCTACAGTCAAGTCTTGAACTAAATCACTTAAATCTGAGAAGACAAGGTCCAAGAATGAGCCCTGCCTGGTTGGTTCCATTACAAACTGGTGTAAGAACAAGTCCTCTTCAAGGCATTTCCTAAACAGTTTACATGATGGGGAGCCAACACCAACATTTTCATATCCTTTTAGATTAAAGTCACCAAGAATAAGGCATTTCCTCTGAAAGTTTCTACTGATTTCCTCACAAATCACCTTATCGAGCTCCAGTTGCTGAGAATGTGGCAAGGTTCCTGATCGATACAAAGCTCCAATCCTCAGTTTATTGCTGTTGCCTCTACACACAGCAACATCAAGCCAAATGGACTCCACAGACACATTTTGTACCCCATCTGCTACTTTCTGAGAACTGTATAAGCTATTCACATAGAGCATTACACCACCCCCTTTCACTGCTGGACCCCTATTGCATGAAAACATATTGTATCCCTGTATCTCATAGTCCTGCAAGTTATCCCCAAAATATCCCTCACTGACCCATGCCTCAGTAATGCAAACAAAATCTGGTTTCTCCTCAGCAACATAACACTTGAACTCATCAAATTTGGATCGAATGCTCTGAGCATTAAGCATCATACACTTAACAAAAGTTCCATAACCATCTTTGGCTTTTTCATGTTGAGTAGCTCTATCATCTCTGGATGAGCTACCACTCTGCCCCCTTGATCTACTGCTACCCCTATTTGCTGACTGTGAGGTGTTTGCAAGACTTCTCTCTCTATCAGCTACATCCCCCCATGACCTGCCTAGTTTCCCTGTTTCCTAATGAGAGCCTCCTCATACCTATTGCTGAGCAATTCAACTCCTCTCTTGCTCAAATGTAACCCATCTAATGCAAACATTTCAGTCCTCCCCCCAGAAATCCCCCCACAAATCCAAGAACCCCACCCCAAGTTCCTTACAAATCTTGGCCACCCTGGTATTCAGCCCAATGGCCCTCGAGTACCACTCTATGCTTGCGTTAACCATAGGGAGGATGGATGTTACCATTCCTCGTTTCCTACTCACAGCTAACCTACCTATCAAAGCCCTATACTCTTGTATTGTTTCCTCTGTTTTTGCTTTTCCTACATCATTTACACCAACCTGCACAATTACTGTTGTGCTCTCTCCACTACCCTTCATTACTCCTTCTATCCTATCACCAACATCCTTTACCTGGGCCCCTGGGTAGCAAACACGAGTCCGTTTGTTGGGGTTCCTGCTACAAAAAGTACGGTCCATGTACCTCACTCTTGAGTCCCCTATAACTAAAACTTCCTCCTCTCTATCATCAGCTGCCTGGTCGTTCCTACCTTCCTCCTTAGCAGCATTACCATCTCTCTCTTGCAGTACCTCAAATATATTATTAGTTTCAATGCCTTTGCCAATTTTCCTTAAAGCTAGTCTCGTACTCTGGCGTCTAGCTACTTTCCACTCTCTACTATCATGGTCCATACTATCTCCACCCCTATCACTCCTAGACTCCTGCACCTGGCTTGCCTGGCTGACATTTCCTATGGTGGGCCCTGCCACCAAACACTTCAGACGCTCCACCTCCCTTGCTAACATATCTACTTTCTTACTCAAGTCCCCAATGACTACCATACATGTACACTTCCCACAGTCACCTTGCATTTTTTTTTTTTTAATTTTAAATATAAATTAAATAAAGTTATCCCGACTCTCACCAGCTACAAACTCCAACTAAACCAAACTAAAATAAATAAAAAAAAAGCCTAGATACCTTTGCAATTACACCAGTATATTGAAAATATACCTAGTGGTAATTTAAGCTCACTATTTTAGTCCTAAGCTCTATCTTAAACTTAAACACCAAAAAGACACTGACTTATTCCTCTACACTACAGAAACCTAAGCCACGAGACCGTGCCACCCGTCTACAAAGCGTTCGCGTGGCTGATCGATAATTCTAGAAGCTACCTAGTGTAATTTAAGCTCACTATTTTAATTTTAAAGTCTATCTTAAACTAAAACACCAAGCGGACGCAGACTTATTCCTCTATGCTAACAGGAACCTAAGCCACATGGCCGCTCCACCCGTCTACAAAGCGTCCACGTGGCCGATCGATAATTCTAGAAGCTAAAAATCTGCTTGTTAAACAGAAACTTATGAGATAAAACTATGCAAATATATGCACAGAAGTAATTGCTAAATACCTACCACCAGCTGCAAACTCCAACTAAACCAAACTAAACACTAATATAATCAAAAACCTACATACCTATACAATAACACCAGGACAAGAAGATATACCTAGTGTAATTTAAGCACACTATTTTAGTCTTCAACTCTATTTTAAACTTAACCACCAAAAAAAACAAACTTATTCCTCTGCACTACAGAAACCTAAGCCACGAGGCCGCGCCACCCATCTACAAAGCGTCCACGTAGCCGATCGATAATTCTAGAAGCTACCTAGTGTAAGTTAAGCTCACTATTTTAATCTTCAACTAAAACACCAAGCAGACACAAACTTATTTCTCTATGCTAACAGAAACCTAAGCCACGTGGCCGCTCCACCCGTCTACAAACGTCCACGTGGCCGATCGATAATTAGAGAAGCTTAGAATACCTAGGATAAGTCTAATATACTCAATTTAAACAATATAACCGCTCCTTCTTAACCTAGGCCTACAATAGAACAAATCCTCCCTCCACTAACCACCTGTGCCCAATCTTTTACTCACGATTTGTGTGTTTACTTTACACGATTTGTGAGGCCTTATGTTTAAGTGTGTGTGTGTGCGTGCGTCAAAATGCTGAAAGCTGGTGGGGCGTGGCCCAAGTGTTGAAATTTCCTCGATGAAGAGTACGTTACTGTAGTCCTCCGCAAGATAATTTTGTATTAGGGGAGGAAATATCGTTAATTTTGCCAGGATGTCTGCGCAAGGCGTACTCTCGATAAACAGCTAGGTGTTTTTGCTGCGCGGGCAAGGAGGCAACTGTTCGACACGCTGACACACCGCCTCTCACTCAGGCCGCCAGCATACAGTTTACGGGGGGACGGATCATGCTGGGTTGTGCAGGGGGTGATCGGTGCAAATCGCTTCATCTGCGTCCGATGGTACCGCTGGGTAGCCATTTATATTATATGCTATGGCAATTACAAGTCGGCTCGTGTGTGACTATGTCAGGCGACACCTCCAGGCAGCTATTTGTTTCAAGTGGCAAG